>CANXYC010099088.1:0-21279 GCA_948193065.1 Aleurites moluccanus | reverse complement strand
AGTTCATCAAAAATTCAAAATTTGCCAATTAAGTCCTAGCAACCTTTAAACCATTTCTATGCCTAGAACTAATTCAAATAACATGCATAAATATATATAAACATAACAATATAAAGAAATTAAAAATCTCCCCCCGAAGATCTCTATGTGGATTTGGTTCAGGCTAAGCTGAGGTGTTACAAACCTGAAGATAAGCATTTGGAGGGTCCATATTTGATTCCAGAGATAATGGAAAAGGTGCCACTAATCAAAGAACGAATAAAAACAGCTTTTAGCTGGCAGAAAAGTTATGCAGATCCGAAGAGAAAGGATGTACAATTTGCTATTGGTGACTATGTATTTCTGAAAATTTTTCCAATGAAAGGAGTGATGAGGTTTGGAAAGAAAGGAAAATTATCACCAAGATTTCTAAGGCCATTCGAGATACTAAAAAGAGTTGGGAATGTGTCTTATCGCTTAACTCTTCCTCGAGCTTAAGCCACGTGCATCCTGTTTTCCATGTATCCATGTTGAGAAAATATTTTTTAGATCCTTCTCATGTCCTTCCAACTCAGAGTATTGAAGTAGATGAGAATTTGTCATATGAAGAAATTCCAGACAAGATTGTTGATCGACAAGTGAGACGGTTAAGGAATAAAGAGATTCCAATGGTGAAAATGCAATGGAAGAACTACGGAAGTGAAGAATGCACTTAGAAAAATGAATTTGACATGGAACAGAAATACCCTCACCTGTTTGTTATTTAAGGTTAGAAAAATTTTAAAATTCTAGGATGAATTTATTTTAAGGGGAGTAGAATGTAATAACCCTAGTTAAATTCTAAAAAGATTAAGGATAGTTTTAAGAAATGAGTATCGGTATTTGATTTTTTATAAAATTTAGAAAGTACATTACTTAGAAATGATTATGGAACAGCTTAATTATATGGTCTAGCATCGTAAAAAAAAATAATTAGGGGATTAAAAGAAGTTAAAAAGAGTGCTAATTAATTAAAACAATTAAAAGACTTAAAAAAAAAAACCTAAGATTGGACACCTCCGGTGTTCAATTTTTAATAAATTTTAAAGATGTCTTTTATTCAATTTTTCTTTACACACCTAAAATTTGATAAATAATGAATAAGTTAAAAATAGAATTGAGTGAAATTAGTAAAACTTAAATGCTTAAGTAGTGAATAGAAGAATAAGAAGTGAAAAAAAGACAATTTGATAAATTTTGAGAAATAAGTCAAAAAAAATTAATTTGACTAATTAATTAAAAAAATATAAAAATAATTAAAAATTTAGGCTTGGTGGGCGGCTCCTCAACTAAATAAATAGTGGCTTATTTTTTTTCTTTTCTTTAATTCATCTTCCCAATTCTTTTTCTTCAAAAATTTCTTTTTTTTTTTTCTAAAATTCTAATTGGTTATAAACTTATATAAATAAATATAAAAAGAACTAAAATTCATCATCTTCTTCATCTTCTCATAAGCTTGGCTGAAATTTGAGGGGGTTTTCTTTAAAAAAAAAAATTTCTCATCTCTTCTTCCATAAATTACTCTTCCATCACCTCAATTCACAAGCTATCCATCAACTAACCTTCCCTTCTTCATCAATTTTGTTGGAATCTTGCTAAAAACAAAAGAAAATTTTTTGAAGTATCCAAGAGGTAATACTCTTATCTAATTTTATAATTATAATTTATAAATTTTTACTGGTAAATTAGAGGTTTATGTAGCGAAAGAAAGAGACGTTAGAAGTAAATTTTTGAAATTCAGAAATTTATGTATCTTGACAGTAAGTTAGAGGCTAGTTTTTCGAATCTTAAATTTAGATTTTGAAAATATATAAAACATAAAAATTATACATATACATGTATAAAAAATATTCCTTTAAGAAATTTTTATCAATTTCATAATGTGTAAAGAGATATGTGTCCCTGAATATTGCTGGCTCGAGTTAGGATTTAGATTGAGAAATCATACAGTCTTTTATATTTTTGAGGATCTTAAGTTCAAAATCAGAGAAAACTCAAAACATTACAAATTTTCTCCTATATCTTAGCTAAATTTTAGTAAAAATATAGTAGTATTTGGATATATACACGTTGAGTTATGTATAGAAAAATAAAGATTGCTCAGGTAGAATTTATAGGACAGATTTCAGGATGCATGGCAGAATTAGGAAATTCACCATAATTCGTGTAGTACTTAGAAAAATATGATTTTTTAGTATGTTAAACCCTCATATGCTTAGTTTAATTAGAAGAAATAATTTAAGCAATTGGATAGTGTAACTAGAGATATTAACAAAGGAACCTAGGTTGCTAGAAATCAAGTTTTAGATTTTGAAAGGGATAGTTGTAATTTGATTCCTATTGCATAAAATTAAGATAAATTGAGCACTAAAATATTTTATTTGGCTTTGTAGCTACAAAGGATAAAGGAGAAAAAGATAAAGTAGTAGACCATTCCTATTGTTTGTGTGAAAAGTAAAGTATTGTAGAAACTTCGAGCTAGAGTTAGAAAGGTGAGTAATATATATATCATTTTGCTTGAAATTGAATCCAATTGATATTGTTAATGTTTCCTTGCTTGATACATTTAATAGTAAAATCATTATATAACCTCCATTGTTTTATTATTGCTTCAAATTTTTCATTATACCCTTTAATTTATTCATTGAACATACTGAAATTAATATTGAATCTTTTATTCATTGAAAATGTGAACCCTCAATTGAAACTAAATTTGATACTATAAATGACAGGTTGTAACACCCTCAAATTTAATTTATATAACCTTCAATATAAATTATTTAAGCATAAATAAAGTTATTTTAGATGTTAGAATGTCATACTTGAGCGATTTGATAAATCGCTAAAAACCTCCCCGGTAGATAGGTAAGCACGTCGACGTTTCGATTAACAAACGGGTTCGAAATTTTAAATTTTAAATATCACCATTAGACTCATAATCTGGAGAAATATAAGAAATATTATTTCATAATTGAAATGGGATAAAAAAATAAATAATTAAAAGTTTCAGATTCAAAATGCGAATACGAGAAGTGTCGGGCGGGAAAAATCAAATTAACTGAAAGTTAACTCATAAATTCTATCTAATTCTTTGTAGAATGGAAAAATCTCCTTCTTCCACCATTAAAGGCATACAAGTCTCCTCCTTCTCTAAAACTCCACCAATTTCATAAAAACTTGAAACAAAATAATAGAAACTCGATTAAACTTCCGATTAAGCTAGTTTCCATAAAAAAATTCAAAGAAATTCAAGCTAGAAATTGAAGAGCATTTCAATCTAAATTTCATCCACACCTTGAATTCAGGTGAGGATGATGTTTTCTTCATTCTTTTGATTCATTTAAGCTACATAAGAGATTAGAAACATGATTAGATCGATAGATTTCAATATTGGATTGAAATTGGAGAAAACCTAAAATTAGGTTTATGTTTAAATTGAATTTTCTGTATAGGTTTTCATAATTCTAATTAATATTTAAATATGTTAGTTAACATCCATTTAAGGCTAAATATGTGGTAAAATTGATTGTATTATCGAAGAAAATCAAAGAATATTGTTTTTGCCTGTTATAGGTAAATAGGCGTTTTATCGGGTAAACGATCAAACCGTCGGTTCTAGTGAGTTATATGTATATTATTATGTATATTTAAACCTTTATTTGATTAATTTGAATCCATTTAAATTCCTTCAACTTTGTGTCCAAAGTGTTTCATTTGAGTTTCCTTTGAATTTTCCTTGAATTCAAGCTCCGATTGTGTTGTTTATTGATGTATATAAACCCTGTTTGATAATGCCTTTATGTTTGTTGCCATGGGGGCTTGAATTGTGAACTTTGGATTTTGATCAATATATCCCAAAACTATATTTATTTGGTCCTAAAGTGGTGCACACCAAGTGCTCAACAAAATGACCTTTTTTAATTTCCTTAAGAATCCAATTGTTACCAAATTTACTAAAATGGGTGACTTTCTTTGTCATCAGTGTAAATGTGTCTTCTTGATATATTTTGAACTTGTATCCTGAATGAATTTTGTGGAATTTTTCTTGTACTATAATGTTCCTTTATTAAGGATAATGATCTCATATACGTTTACTTACCTAAACAGCTTAGATGAGCTAAAGTTACAGAAACTGAACTTTGTTGATTTTTTTACCTATTTGGTATTTTATTTGCTATCTTTAGCCTATTCTAATATTTGTATAATAGAGCTACCTTACTGATGGGGTAGTGGATAAATACCATCAGCATTGTATATAATGAAATTCCAGTAATACCCTAGCTGAGAAGGGATATGGTCCTGGCCATAGGGTGTGATCTACCTTATGCTATTTACATGTTATATTGATAATGATATACGTTTCATGGCCTAGTATCTGTTATATATATATAGTTATTATTTCTCCCAGTGCCTGTATATCTATATTTACTGTCTATTAACCATTTCCCTTGATTTGGTCCTTTGGTGTGTTATCCATGAACTAATTGTTAATACTGTTCATTTGTGGTTTCCTACCTAGCTTAATGTGTGATGATATATATATTGACTCACTGAGTATGAAAATACTCACCCTTTTAGTGTTTTATCTTTTCAGGTCAGGAGTAGAGCTGGTCCAAGATTTCTTCATCAGTGGATCCAGCTGTGTTATATTAATGTAAATATTGAACTTATATATATTTTAGATGCTCCCTGGATATGTAAATTATTGGGATGACTATACTTAGTATGGTCTGTAATGTTATTAGTTACCGGTATTTAATATATATGAGATGTGTTGAGATCAAATATGATCACAGATGATAACAGATAGACTAATTATATGGATATTGATATGTTATAGCAGGTGATGTTTATAGGTTATAGAAGAGTTCTACGAGTATCAGTAGCCTTATGTTATCCCTGCATTTTAGGACCGTCATGTTCCAAAATTAGAGCATAGATATACTTATAATATATAGACAAGTGTCAATAAGGCATAAGTGAACCATGGAGTATAAAAAATCCAGTCTTGTCATTTATTGTATTCATTAAATATGTGTTTATTTCGCGATAACCATATGTGTTAAATGATTGTATTTGTCTATTGTAGTGATTAAGATGTCTATGGGAGAACGTAAATAGGCTAATGAACTTATATTGAGGAGATCAGAAGAGCCTAATAGAGAGGCAGAAGTGGCCTCAAATGAGTCATTGATCAGAGAGGAACCAAAAGAACCTCCTAGTTCAAGGAGAAGGACACAAGAAACCAGGGAAGCTAAAGATTCCTGGAGATTGGAAGTGATGGAAGGAATGCTAGAATTGAGAAGAGAACTATAGGAATTGAGAAGGGAAAGATAGGTAGTGTCACCACCTGTACCACCAGCCGTTCCACCAGTACCTGTGTCACTTATTGCTGCACTAGTTGGGCCAATGGTATAGGAGGGTCACAGAGTGATTGATAAGAGTGGAATCAACATGCTTAACTTTCTGAAGCTAAGTCTGCCATAATATAAAGGTAGAAGAGGTGAGGAAGTTATTAATTTTCTAAAGCAAATAGAGAAGGTGGTAAGAAGACTTACATATTTAGTTGTTAGAGTGGTGGAGTTTGTTGGTTTATTATTAAAATAGAAGGCATGGACTTGGTTTTCTAGGCACATTGAAACACAATTATACAGTGATGCACCACCGACTTGGGCGCAATTCAGGGCTACATTATTGGATAAATTTTTGACAAATGGAATAAAAAATAGAAACATAATTCAGTTTGAACAGCTGGAACAAGGCAATTTGAGTGTAGAAGAGTATGCCGATGAGTTTATCAAGCTGAGTAAATATGCCAGCAAGATTGTACCTACTAAAGAAGACCTAATTAGTAGGTTTAGATGGGGATTGCATGCCACCCTATATAATGCATTATTATCTGCTAAGTTAACTTCTTTATTCAAGATTGTTGATCAAGCAGTCCAAATGGAAGAAAAGTATAAAGAAGAAAGAGTAAAAAGAGAACAGAAGAGGAAGGTTGAGACTGGAAGATAGTAGAGAAGAGGTGAAGGAAGTTCTCAACAAAGACAAATAGAGGTTACATCAGTTAGAACTAAGCAGAGACCACAGATAGGTGGTCAAAGAGGAGGTCAGGGTAGACGTACCATAGGGCAATCTGCATCCAAATTTTCATAAGGGTCATTTAGACAACAAGTGCAAACAACTAATGTTCCCATATGTGATTTTTATGGGAAGAGGCATGGCAGTGAATGTAGAAGACAGATAGGTGCATGTCTAAAATGTGTCCAGCATGGTCACTATGTGAAGAATTGTCCATTATATGGAGAACAATAAACTACTACAGCAGCCTCACAACCTACTGTACAAATGAGTAGAAATGATCAAAGCGACACAAGGGGCAAAGGCAGAGGCAGAGGAAGAGGATCAAGATAAGGACAGACTAGTGGTTAGGCACTAGCTGGTAGAGGGCAAGGTCGAGTCTTTGTAGTTAATGCTCAAGAAGCTCAAAAATCAGGCAAGATAACAGCAGGTAAGATTCATGTGTCATGTCAAATAACTCAAATATTATTTGATTTTGGTGCCACACATTCCTTTGTAACAACCAAATTTATATCTAAATTGGGAATTGAAAAACAATCAATGTCATTACCCTTTAGAAATATTTACTCCCTTGGGTGAGAGCATAAAAGTATAATATGAATACCCGGGTTATAAAGTAGAAATAGAGGGTAGAATTTTACCAATTTACCTAATAGAATTATTTGTACTAGAATTGGATGTGATATTAGGAATGGATTGGTTAATCACTTATCATGCAATAATTGACTATTATGAAAAGAAAATTAAATTTCAACCAGAGGGGCATGATAAATTTGAGTATCAAAGTGATAAGAGTGATTTGGGAATTAAACTCATTTCTGCGATTGGGACAAGAAGACTCCTACGAAAGGGATATCCTACATATTTGGCAAGTGTAATGGATACTCAGAAGACTTCAAATGGAGTTGATCAGATTCCTATTATCAACAAGTTTCCAGACTTGTTTCTCGAAGATTTGCCAGGTTTGCCATTAGAGAGGGAGATTGAGTTTGAGATTGAAGTTTATTCGGGTACAGACCCTATTTCAATCCCACATTACAGAATGGCTCCAACAAAACTAAAATAATTAAAAATGTAGTTACAAGACTTACTGAATAAAGGGTTTATCAGACCCAGTAGTTCACCGTGGGGCGCTCCTGTGTTATTTGTTAAGAAGAAGGATGGTTCATTGCGAATGTGTATTGATTACAGGCAGTTGAATAAAGTGACCATCATGAACAAATATTCATGGCCCCAGATTGATGATCTATTTGATCAATTGCAAGGAGCCAATTATTTTTCCAAGATTGACCTTAGATCGGGTTATCATCAATTGAGAATTAAGAATGAAGATGTGTCAAAAATTGCTTTCAGAACCCGATATAGTCATTACGAATTCCTTGTATTGCCATTTGGAATAACCAATGCCCCTACTGCTTTTATAGACCTGATAAATCGGGTGTTCAAGCTCTATTTGGATAAGTTTGTCATTATATTCATAGATGACATTCTTATCTATTCCAAAAGCCAGAAAGAACATGAAGTGCATCTAAGAATAGTGTTGTAGATATTGCGAGAACATAAAATGTATGCTAAATTGTCAAAGTGTGAATTTTGGCTTACAAAGGTATGTTTCCTTAGCCATATTATGGGAAAAGATGGCATTAAAGTGGATCCACATAAGGTGGAAGCTGTAGTTAATTGGCCATGACCTACTAATATAACAAAAGTGCGGAGTATCTTAGGTATAGCCGGTTACTACAGGCAGTTTGTTAAAGATTTTTTTTAAGAATTGCAGCTTCAATAACTAAACTTACTAGAAAGCAGGAAAGATTCTTGTGGACTGATGAATGTGAGAAAAGCTTCAAAACTTTAAAATCGTGTCTTACATTGGCACCAGTGCTGGCATTGCCAATAGAGAATGGTAAGTTCACAATATATTATGATGCATTGAGGGTCGAACTTGGTTGTGTCTTGTTGCAGGATAAGAGGGTAATTGCTTATGCTTCTTGTTAATTGAAGAAACATGAGTTAAATTATCCTACACACGATTTAGAGATGGTTGCAGTTGTATTTGCCTTAAAGATTTGGAGGCATTACTTATATGGGGAGAAATGTGAGATCTACACAGATCATAAAAGTTTATAGTATATTCTGCAGCAGAAAAACTTGAACCTTCGACAGCGAAGATGAGTTGAACTGTTGAAGGATTATGATTGCCAAATATTGTATCACCCAGATAAAGCTAATGTTGTAGCAGATGCATTGAGCAGGAAATCTAAAAGGAGTTTAGCTCACATCATAATTGCAAAGAGACCAATATGTGAAAGAGTTACTTGATATGGGAGTCCAGTTTGAATTAGGAACCCAGGATCGAAACCAAGCTCTGATAGCCCAATTCCATATAAAGTTGATTTTGATTGATGAAATTAAAACGACACAAGACAAAGATTCTCAGCTATTGAACTTAAAAGAAAATGTTCGAGCTGGGAAAGCCTTTGAGTTCACTGTCGATAATTGGGTACTAAAATGTGGGAAACGACTATGTATGCCAAAAGTAGATGGGCTTAAAGAGCGAATTATGAAGGAGATGCATTATGCATTATACAGTGTTCATCCTGGAATAACGAAGATGTATCATGATCTAAAGGAGCATTATTGGTAGTCCAATATGAAGAGGGATGTAGCTCAATTTGTCTCCACTTGTTTAGCCTGTCAATAGGTTAAATTTGAACATCATAAGCCATCAAGGCTATTACAGGAGATAGAACTGCGAGAGTGGAAATGGGATAAGGTAACTATGGACTCTGTGGTTGGTTTACCTAGAACTTCATGAGGATATGACTATATATGGGTAATAGTTGATTGACTGACTAAGACAGTTCACTTTCTTGAAGTGAAAACTAGCTACACAGCTGCTTAGTATGCCTAGTTATATGTTGACAAGATAGTACGGCTTCATGGCATACCATTAACTATTATTTCAGATAGAGGGACTCAATTTACTGCACGGTTCTAGCAGAAATTTCAAGAAGCACTAGGCACCCAATTGCACTTTAGCACAACATTTTATCCACAAATAGATGGGCAATCAGAACGTACAATTTAGACATTAGAAGATATGCTCCATTTGTGTGTACTGGACTTTAAAGGGAATTGGGATCAATACTTGCCCTTGATTGAATTTTCCTATAATAATAGCTATCATTTAACTATTGATATGGTGCCATATGAAGAATTGTATGATAGAAAATGTAGATCTCCTGTGTGTTGGGTGGAACCAGGGAAAAAATAGTTAAAAAGTCCTAAATTAATCAAAGAGACTATGAAGATCACCATTATTCAAGAAAGGATGAAGACAGCTTTTAGCCGACAGAAGAGTTATGTAGACCCGAAAAGAAAAGATGTTCATTTTGCTATAGGTGATCATATGTTCTTGAAGATTTTACCCATGAGAGGTGTAATGAGATTTGGCAAGAAAGGGAAGGTATCACCTAGATATGTCGGGTCATTCGAGATATTAGAGAAGGTCGGCAATGTGTCTTATCGGTTGGCACTCCCACCTAACCTAAGCCACGTTCATCTAGTGTTTCATATATTCATATTGTGTAAATATGTGTCTGATCTATCACATATCCTAGAACCATAAGCCATTGAGGTTGATGAAGACTTGACTTATAAAGAGACACCAGTGAAGATAATAGATCAATAAGTCAGACAATTGCATAATAAAGAGATTCCAATGGTTAAGTATTATGGAAGAATCAGACGATGGATGAATGTACCTGGGAGAGTGAGCACGATATAAGAACAAGATATCCATTCTTATTCTAATGATGAGGTCCGTATAATTTAAAATTCGAGAATGAATTTTATTGAAGGATGGTAGAGTATTACACCCTCAAATTTCATTTATATAACCTTGAATATATGTTGTTTAAGCATAAACAAAGTTATTTTAGATATTAAAACATCATACTTAAGCGATTTGACAAATCGCTCAAAATCGACCTAGTAGATAGGTAAGCACATCAACGTTTCTATTTAACAAACGGGTTCAAAATTTTAAATTCTTAATATCACCATTAGACTCATAAGTTAGAGAAATATAAGAAATATTATTTCAGAATTAAAATAGGACAAAAAGATAAATTGTTAAAAGTTTCGGGTTCAAAATACGAATACGAGAAGTGTCGGAGGGAAAAATTGAATTAACTGAAAGTTAATTCATATAAATTCTATCTAATTCTTCATAAAATGGAAAAATCTCCTCCTTACACCATTAAAGGTAGCCAAGTCTCCTCCTTCTCCAAAACTCCATCAATTTCATCCAAACTTCAAACAAAATCAATAGAAAACTCGATTAAACTTCCGATTAAGCTAGTTTCCATAGAAAATTCTAAGAAATTCAAGCTAGAAATTGAAGAGCAATTCAACCTAAATTTGTTCCACACCTTGAATTCAGGTGGGGATGATGTTTTCTTCATTCTTTTTTATTCATTTAAGCTACATAAGTGATTAGAAACATTATTAGATCGATAGATTTCAAGATTGGATCGAAATTGGAGAAAACCTAAAATTAGGTTTATGTTTAAATTGAATTTTCTGTATAGACTTTCATAATTCTAATTAATGTTTAAATATGTTAGTTAGCATCCATTTAAGGCTAAATATGTGATAAAATTGATTGTAGAATCAAAGGAAACCGAAGAACACTGCTTTTGCCTGTTTTAGGTAAATAGGCGTTTTATCGCGTAAACAATCAAACCGTTGGTTCTGGTGAGTTATATGTATATTATTATGTATGTTTAAACATTTATTTGATCAATTTGAATCCATTTAAATTCCTGAAACTTTTTGGCCAAAGTGTTTCATTTGAGTTTCCTTTGAATTTTTCTTAAATTCAAGCTCTGATTGTGTTGTTTATTGATGTATATAAACCCTGTTTGTTAATGCCTCTGTGTTTGTTGCCATTGGGGCTTGAATTGTGAACTTTGACTTTTGATCAATATATCCCAAAACTATATTTATTTGGTCCTAAATCGGTGCACACTAAGTGCTCGACGAAATGACCTTTGTTAATTTCCTTAAAAATTCAATTATTACCAAATTAGCTAAAATGGATGACTTTCTTTGTCACCAGTGTAAATGTGTCTTCTTAATATATATTGAACTTGTATCCTAAATGAATTTTGTGGCATTTTACCTGTACCATAATGTTCCTTTGTTAAGAATAATGATCTTATATATTTTTACTTGCCTAAATAGCTCAGATGAGCTAGAGTTACAGAAACTGAACCTTGTTAATTTTTTACCTATTTGGTATTTTATTTGCTATTTTTAGCCTATTCTAATATTTGTGTGATAGAACTACCTTACTGATGGGGTAGTGGGTAAATACTATCAGTATTGTGCACAATGAAATTCCAGTGATACCTTAGCTAGGAAGGGTTATGGTCTTGGCCATAGGGTCTGATCTACTTTATGCTATTTACATGTTATATTGATAATGATATGCATTTCATGACCCAATATTTATTATATATATATGGTTATTATTTCTCCTAGTGCCTATATATCTATGTTTGATGTTTATAAACTATTTCTCTTAATTTGGTCCATTGGTGTATTATCCATGAGCCAATTATTAATAATGTTCATTTGTTATTTCCTATCTAGCTTAATAGGTGATAATATATATATTGATGCACTGAGTATGAAAATATTCACCCTTTTAGTGGTTTTATCTTTTCAGGTCAGGAGTAGAGCTGGTCCAAGATTTCTTCATCAGTGGATCCAACTGTGTTATAATAATGTAAATATTGAACTTGTATATATTCCTTGTATATATTTTAGATGCCCCATGGATATATAAATTATTGGGATGACTATACTTAGTCTGTAATATTATTAATTACCGATAGTTAATGTATATGAGATGTGTTGAGATCAGATATGATCACAGATGATAAGAGATAGACTGAATATATTGATATAGATATGTTATAACAAGTGATGTTTATAGGTTATAGAAGAGTTATACAGGTGTCAGTAGCCTTATGTTGTTCCTACATACTATGATCGTCATATTCCAAAATTGGGACGTCACATAGGCCTATTCACCTTATAGAGTAGGATAACAATTTCATAAGGTAATGCGCACAGTGAGAATTTTACAGTGAACCCCAGCTGTGAGGGGTGTTCTCAGCCATACAGTCTGATCAGTTGTATGAGTAATAAGCATACTACTAGCTGTAGCCTCTACTTTTTTACAGAGATTATAAATTCGTCATGAAAGTGAACCACTTATTAACACCTTTTTATGTTGAATACCTTTGCATTGTAACCCTAACCGAGATTCTTAATTATATATCTTATACATATCCAAATTAGTATACATTTCCAATTGCTATATTGTTGAATTTCTTACTTCTCTTGTGAGATATTTTTTATTCAACCTTATAAATTAAGTGACATATATACTACTCACTGATATTGTATCTTATTCTTTTAGTGGTTTATTATTTTTCAGAGGATCAGTAGATAGGTGTGGTTCCAGTTTCGTCTTCTTTTGTTATGAACCATACATATCTATGTATTGTCTCCAAATTTTGATATTTTGTTTTGTAGATGCTCCATGGTTTGTAAATTAGTTAACTAATATTTTGATATATGTAAATATTAAATTTTATACAAATGATGATAAATGATGATATAAATATATGAATATATTTTATGGAATAATTTATTGAGTATTTATTATGAAAATAATATGAATGTTGATTTGGAAATAAATGGAGTATTCCAATGGAATTTGTTTTTGAAGATGAAGGTATAAGGATGAAAATATTGGAATTATATTTATTCTGCAAGTTGTGTTGTTGGAATTTAATGAAGAGAGAGACATTGGTTCTGGGTAATAGTTGAAAAAATATTTCTAAAAAATTGTTAATTGAGATTTTACGGGTTTAGATGGCCTTACACCTTCCCAATCCTTATGACCATCATATCTCCAGAAGTGGAGATGTGACAAACTCGTCTTCATCTTCTAGTGGGGATCACTAGAACAATTTGAAAACAAAATAAGATGGATTATGTAATAAACTTCAAACCCAAAAGCCAAGTAGGCCAAACCATTCTAACAATTAGAACCTATTGAACTTGCTTCTTCTTGCATCAATAAATTAGGCCCACAAGCATATTGGTTAAATTCCAATATCATATGAGTTGAATCATTATGAAATGGATTTGAAAATTTACCTTAAGTCAAGTTAAGTGGAGTGAAACTTGGGTTTGGGGTTTTAATGTTTGAATTTGAGCTCGAGAATACATTAGTTATTAAATTTTTTTTTTAATAATAATTAATTTTCTCAATAACATTGCTTTAGAAAAAATAAAGATCAGTTAAACAAAATATAAACATTAAAAGAAAATTTACTTTACAACATGTGAAAATGAAAATTGTATTATAATATTTTTTGTGTAAAAAATTATATATTTATTAAATATGGGTTTTAGTATCATTTAAAAAAAAATTATATAAATAATATTTTTGTGAATTAAAAAGTAATAATAACAAAAGAAACAAAGATAAAGGCTAATGGAGATAAAGGCAAATGGAAATCAAATCTTGTTTTCTTACTAGAATTATTAACAAAATGCAATAAATGTATTATACTAAATTTCAATAAAAAAAATTACAGTGTCAGAAATAAATAAAAAATGTTAATATCGTGAATTTAATAATAATAATAATAATAAAGTTAGATCTTTTATTTACTTAAATAAAGTTTAATTTTTTAATGTTATATTTATAAAATAATTTTTGGATATATATATAATTGACACGCTTTTGAACTTCTAAGAAAAGGAGATTTAATTTACTCATTAACGAATTTTTCAATTTTAATACGAATGATTCACTTTTAATTAGACCAAAAAAAAAAAAATAGAATTAACAATGCGAAAAAATTTATTTGTAATATTATTTTATTTTTATTAATAATATTTTATTTTATTAATTTTATAAAATTCATTTATAAAATTTGATTCAGTTATTTTCATTTTTATATAATTGAATTTATTGAATTAAAATTAATATTTTTAATGTTTTAAATACAAAATTTTTTTAAAATATAAAATTTATTAAAAACGATAAATTGATTTGGAAATTAAGAATACATAGGTTGTTTTAAATAAATAATAATAATATATATATAATAATAAAAGGTAACTAAATAAGATTGGTCTTTCAACTCTCTGTATGACTTTTGAGAATAGAAACAATTGACCGTTGTTGTTCTGTACAATACTGCAGTATTAATCAAACATTTGTGAAGTGGACCCTTCCTATGTCCAACCGTGTGATAATGGAAAAACTTGGCTCTTGTTTCCGATGTCCAACCGTGTCAGAAGAGAAAAAACTTGGCCTTATCTCGTGACGAAGAAGCGCTAGGAGCGTGTTGCTGTGACTCTGACTGTGACCAATTTCTCCATTTCTTTGTTTCTACCACTAAAAAACCCATTACTTTCTCCATATATAAAACCTTTGTAACATACCTTATTTCACAAAACTGATCAAAATCTGAACTGGGTTTTTCTTATTTTCTTGACAAAATTAATCCTGATCCATAATTAATTTCTATAAATTATGGGGTTTGAGCCAGATTTTGAACCAAATTCTACACCTAAGCTTTCTTTATTTTCACTTCCAATAAGCAACCCACACGAGCCACCAGGATTATCAACTCCTCCAATTCATACCTTAGCCTCAATTCCATTCCAGTGGGAGGAAGCTCCAGGAAAGCCTAGACTTTGCGCCACCAACCACCACCAACAGCAGCCGAAGTCCAAGACTGCAAGATGCTTAGAATTGCCTCCAAGACTTCTAAATCACGAGGCTAAAGTCAGTAACATTTCTTCTCCTACAACTGTCTTGGATGGACCTTATTTGCGCACGTCTTCTATGTCTCGGTCTCGCTCCTTGTCGTTTGGTAGAGGAACGTCGTCATTTAGTAGTTTAGAGAATTTAGGCAGGAGAAGCAATAAAGGAAGAGGTGTATTTGGGTCTGGCCGGTGGGGAAGTTTCAGGAAGAAGCATAAAGAGTTTATTGGGGGTCGTTTAGACTTTTCATCTTCTTCTGTTTCTGATTGTGGTGGTGGTGGTGGTGATGATGATGATACAAAGGTAAAGATCACAAGAGTTAGAAGGGAATCTAGCTTCCTGAGTTTCTCTTCTTCAAGATCACATTTGTGGGTAAGTATATATGATCAAATTTATAATCTACCCAAAACTATATATATATATATATATATATATAGAATATTACTGCATTAAATATATTTTAAAAATAAAATCTTAATATTAGAAAATATTAAATTTATTGAATTTGATTAATTTAATATTAAAAAATAATTTAATTAAAAAAAAGATGTGCATACTACATAATATTTTAAAAAAAATGGTTTCAAATTGATACCATTATTAATTTCAATTTTTATTATATTCACAGTTAATTATAATTGTTTTTTTAGAAAAATAATTGGTGTTTTCTTGCTCATAGAGCCATTGGATAATTTATTGTTTGATTAAAGAGGAAATATATTACTTACAATTAATCAAAAACTACGATATTGTTATAGTTAAATTTGTTAGGATAGAACAATGTAATCTTTATAAATATTAGCCCTTTACTTATTTTAATTAATTTTTTTTATAATTTTAAAACTTTCTAATTAACTTTATTTATATATTAGTTTGCAAAAATAAAACTCAAAATTGAAAAAAAAAAAAAACTTTTAATTACCTAAAGAAAGACAGATGAACTATTTAGTATTACAATACTAAAATTAAGAGATTAATTTAGTAGTTTCTTAAAATATATAAATTTATTCATTATTTAGGATAACATTTAAAAATTAAATAATAATTTATTTTTATATTAAATATTATAACTCATTATACATAAAAAAAAATAATAATAATAAATTGTGATTTTTCATGGCTCAATTTTGATCTTATGATTACAGTAAAGTACCATATGTATCCTCCGTCACCAATTGGCACAGAATACACCTTTCATTTGGTCTGTTTGGTTTAGTTATACCTAACAGTGCTTGTTAATAATTATTAATTAATTACTATTATTGATAACTAATTATTATAAATATTTTATAAAATTATTATTAATTATTATTTGTTAATATATTAATAATTATTAAAGATAAATATTATTTTTTGTATTATAAAATATATTATTATTAAAAAAATTTAATATATTTTAATATTTCTAATTTATTTATTATTTTAATTCATTAATTACTTTAATTTTTCTTCCTAATTTTTTTCATATTTTATATCTATTAATTAATTTTTATATTTTTCAATACTTTTTAACGAGAACATTATTGTTAATTTAAAATAAAATATAATTTAAATTAAAAAATATAATAATTAAATTAAAACATCTCAAAAAAAAGAAATTAAGATATTTATTTAGAATGAAGAGAGTAATATTTAACTTTTTATTTAAATATTATTTTTATAAATTAATTAATTTTTTTACTTAAATAATAAGAGTTTTAAAAAAAAAAAAACTCTAATTTAAATTTCTTCCAAAAAATTTCAAACAACTGTTTCACTAATAATTATAAAAAAAAATCAAATAATTTGATGGAACTTTTAAAAATAAAAAGCTAAAAATTGCGTAAAAATTTTTACTAAATACATACTTAATTTCTATAGTTTTTTTTTTTTAAATTATTATTTTTAAGTGTGATTAATGATGATTTATTGTAACTGCAGAAAAACATCTACGGAAGTATAAAACAGGTAGTCCCATGGAAACGTAATTAAATAAATTAAGAAAAATGGACCAATAAGAAATGGCCAAATGTCATTTTGGTGTATTGCTCTAATTTATGTCAAGCTTGATTGTTGAAATTTCGTATACAGGAACTGTATATTAACGATGATGTTAATTTCACATTAAATGTAATAATATTTCAATATATTCCAACTTAATTTCATTTCATCTGATGTTGATGACTTGCTGGTACTAAATAGTTTGTCTTTCCACTTCTCATACATTATTTAATTTATAAAAATAATTTACATTGATTATGCTATTCATTTCTTATTTATTTCTTACATGATATTAAAAATAATTATTTATTTAACTCTTTCAATTATTATTACACTATGAATCTTTGATAATTACATACTAATGAGAAGAAATTCATTTATACAGTTTGAAATTAAAATTTAAGAGTCTAATTTTAATTTTTATTGTTTAACATTATATTTAAAATTAGAATTATAGTTACACTAATAATTTCATAAAATTATAATATAATTAAAAATAATAATTTCATAATTTTTAATTTTAACTATTAAATATTATAATTTCACAATTATCAACACCATTCTCGATACTATCATCACTTTTTGTAGGCGACCACCATCATCATAGTTGATGATCACATCTCACCACTCATAAATCTTTTTTTGGTTACACTATGTTATCTCAATTTTTGAAACGATTTAATTCAAAAAAAATAAATTTAACTTTCTATTTTTTTTTTTTTATCTATTCAATATGGGAATCAATCAACACTGATTTTTATGAAATTTTAATTTCAATTTTAAATCTAATTATATGTGTGATACAAATATTAAAATTAAAATTTCAATATAATTAGAATTAAACTTTTCATTTTCATTTTCAATTTCATTATTCAAACACTACTTAAAAAGATTTTAAACATCTAATACTATAAAAGATTGATATTTTTATTTTAAAGATATTTTTAAGAAATAATAATATTATCATTTCAAAATATATATACATACATATAATATTGACATATTTTTCCACTATAACACTGTAAATAATAATGGTGGCTTGACATTGACTGCATAATTTCTCATAGCATATATATGTTACGGAGTTAACTATATCAAGAAAAGATTTTCAACAGAAGATAACCCAACAACTGGGGAAAATATATCTACTTGACTAACAAAACCTAACCATACACAATCTATAGAATCCTAATTACATTGCCCATATATATATACCAAAAGTCAAAACACATGTAGGTTCACAGTATGTAGAAGACAATTGCAAAACAAGAAGAGAAGTCAAGTCAAGAATGAGCAGGCAAGCACCTTTTCTTCTTGTAATTGGCTTTAAAACAAGCCTGCCTTATCTTCTTGGTTCTTTCAGGCAGTTCCATATCTTGCACTTTTTGAACTAGCCGTTTATTCTCCTCCAGCATCACTATCTCATTAGTTAGCCCCATCTCCTACGTTAATATCACACATATTTAGAAATATAATATAACTATTACAAATTTCCTGCTTAAATAAATCGATTTTCAAATTCAAATACCCTTTAGACGAAAGTATACCTTAACATTATTGATGAGTAATTTCAAGCTCTTGATTTTTCTATGCGGCCATCTCATTATATTGAGTTATCTACATCTCTTCTTAAGAATTGTCAAACCAACTTTCATTTTCTTAGCGGTTTCTGTAATTGGCATATCAAAATACTTATGAATGTCCGCCAATTCTAAAGGGTTGACCTCTTTCTTCCACTAATTACCTTCTTCTTCTCTTTCACATTGTCAGCATAAGGTACATATGGAGCAATTTCAATAGTACTAGTAGTAATTTTCAGTGGCTTTGTGTCGAATACTATATCTTCATTCCAAGAAAGATTGTCAGCAAAGGAGTAACCATCAATTTTTAACCCTTCAAACTCATTATTGTAATAGAGTATAATAGAAAGTAACTATGTATAGTATGATTATGGGAAATCAATTGCAATTATAAGAATTAGCTTCCTAAATTATTTAGTTTCCTATTATAGGAATTAGCTTCCTAAATTATTTATTTTCTTAGTTAAACAAACAATATTTGTATATAAATACCAATATTATCAACCTATTGAAATACAAGAAACATCATTTTTCTTCGTGGTATCAGAGCCTCTAATGGCTAACTCTCCAAAATCTTCTTCTTCTATTTCTATTGATAATTTAATAAAAGACACACCAAATCCTTCATCTTCGTCTGTTTTCACCCCTTCTACAAATCATACTATATTTAGTGTCAACAACATAAAAATTCATATCCCTGAAACTTTAGATTTCTCTAACTATCTATTGTAGCAAACCCTATTCATCAATATTCTCAACTGCCATCAAGTATCAAATCATATCTCTCCTAATGTCACAATACCACCTGAAACTATTTCCAATTCTAAAGGTTCTCCCATCACCAATCCATCTTATACTTTCTGGAAACAAATTAATTATGTTGTTCTATCTTGGATTCATACCACAGTTTCTTCTGATATTTTGAAACATATTGTTTCTCCCGGTGTTTCACTCACAGCTCGCGAAACATGGGTGGAAATTGAAAACTTATTTCATGATCATATTAATGCCAAGTATATGCAGCTCAAGATGGGTTTCAATCAAGCAACTAAAGGAAATAAGTTAATGGAAGATTTTCTTAATCACATTAAATCTATCTCTGATTCTCTTCATGCAATAGGAAAGCCTGTTGATGAGGCTGATATGATTCTACAAATTTTATCTGGACTACCATATGAATATTCTGATGTAGTAACAGTGATGACAGCCCGCAAGCCGTTGCCATCTTTCTTAGAGTTTCTTTCTTTTCTTCTAGCTCATGAACCAAGAGTGTTGCAGTATCCGACACAAGGAGGAAGGGACAATCCACAAGCTCTATTAACAACAAGAAGTCGTGGAAATAATTCACGTGGTGGCGTTTTCAATCGGGGTGCTAGAGGTAACTTTGGACAAGGTAATCAACAATGATCTAATCGAACTGCAAGGTACAATTCTTACACCACTAATACTAGACCACATTTTCAATCTTCAAACCCCATCCGTGGACGTTACTACAACCCTTCACCTCGATCCAATCTTCCTACCGCCAATTCCTCTCCCTCAATATTAGGTGATCCTCCTATACAATGTCAGATATGTGATGAGTTTAACCACTCTGCCAAACACTGTTCCATTCGCAATCTCTCTTCGCCTAATCCCTTTGCAGGTGTTCATGTCACTGATTCAATATATCCTAGTCCCACATGGCATAATGATACAGGAGCTTCTCACCATATGACCAACAGTCTAGGTAATTTGGATTTTTATTTACCGCATAAAGGTCCTAATAAGGTTCAAGTAGGCAATGGTACACAACTTGATATCACACACATTGGCCATAAAACTCTTTCAACCCCTTTTTCTAAGTTTTTACTTAGAAATGTTTTAGTTGTTCCATCTATTTGTAAAAACTTGATTTCCATTCATCAATTTACAACTAATAATTTTTGTTCTTTTAATTTTGATTCCAATGGTTTTTCCGTGAAGGATCTTCAAACTCAGAAAGCTCTTTATTGCTGCAATAGTCGAGGTCCCCTATACCCATTTTCTGATACTACTGCCTCTCCATACTCTCATCATGCACTGGTGGCATCCATCGCCTCTTCTAATTTGTGGCACCAACGGCTTGCACATCCAGGTTCAGTTATCTTGTCAAAGTTTTTTCAACATAATCCAACTCTTTTTAAAGTAGGAAAAGTTGACACTGTTTGTTATTCTTGTCAACTCGAGAAGCATGTAAAGCTCCCTTTTTCTGATTCTTCTAGTGTAATCAATGCACCTTTTGAATTAATTCATTCCGAAGTTTGGTCTTCTCCTATTAAATCTTTTTCTTGTTACAAATATTATGTTTCGTTCTTAGACGATTATAGTAAATTTTGCTGGTTGTATCCTATTCATTACAAAAGTGAAGTGTTTTCCAAATTTGTTCAATTCAAGACAATGGTTAAAAATCAATTCCCACTTAAAATCAAACGTTTTCAATGCGATAGTGGTGGTGAATTTCAAAACAAAAATTTTGAGAATCTTTTCAAAAATTCAGGAATTATGTTTTCAATTCTCATGTCCATAAACACCTCAACAAAATGGCCATGCCGAATGAATGCATAGAACCTTATTAAATGCCGTTAGATCTATGCTTTTCCAAGAAGATTTACCTCCCCAATTTTGGGTTGAAGCTTTAATGACAACCCTTTATATGGTAAATAGACTTCCAAATGCTACTATTTCTTTTTTAAGTCCCTATGAAAAACTATACCAAGTTAAACCCATTTATTCACA
>CANXYC010099039.1:0-14514 GCA_948193065.1 Aleurites moluccanus | reverse complement strand
TTAGCATTTCTTATTTATTTATGTCACCATCTTAATGAATTACATATGATTTACTTTTATTTATATTATTTAGTTTTATATTCATATTTGCTATTAGAATTAAAAATTTTCTATATTTTAATCAAATCTATATGATTTATTGAAAATAATCATGAAGTATAAGCATTATGAAATAATGTATAAAATGCTAAGCACTTAAAATAATATGTTAATATTTTTCATATATCGAATATGCTCCTACAGTAGCAATATCGATAAAAAGATTGTAAAAATATTATGAATTAATTTCATGCATCATGGTTCAATCTCATTTCCTGAAGTGAATGAGTGATATTTAACTAAATAAAATAACAAGTTGTTACTGAAAATTTTATGAAAAACATCCTACTAATTTTATCTCATTCCCTGAAGTGGATGTGGTAAAATTTAAAGGTAAACATATAATAATTATTCTTTTCATAAGAATAAAGAAATATCACAAAAATATTTATCACCACCAGAAGTGGAATAAAATTATACAGAAATAAGAATAGAAAAGGTGAACAAAATTTTGTAAAATAAATATTATCGATATGGTATGAAGAAAAATTGGTTAAATACTTATTATATGATAAAATATCTTATTGATATTTATCGAACATTGCAAAAAGAGAGGAAAAATATGAAGATAAATTTTGTCTCTAATAATGATGATCTTAATTATGATCATATATATATTGCTCACATTGATGTGAGAAATATGTTTTTGAAAATATTAAAAAGGAGAATTGATTTCTATATATATTGTGAATAGTGCGATAATTCTTATAATTTAAAAAATGTCAAATATTTTTCTTATTTGAAAATGGGTGAGACAATTATTTATGATAAAATAAAAAATAATTGAGAACTCTAGAATAGCTAATATATTATCACAAGAGGAACAAAATTTACTATACAAAATACATTATTTTCTCCAAAATCTCATAGAAATTTGTTAAGTTTTAAAAATATTCATAGCAATAAATATCATATTGAGACAGTAAATGAGAGGAATTAATAATATCTCCATATTACAAGTATTATTTTGAGTAGAAAAATATAGTGAAAATTTTTCTGTTATTTTGTCTAATTTGTATTATACAAAAATTAGTGAAATTGAAAAAAATCTTATAGTAAATCAGAAGTTTACATATCCAAATATTTTTATTATTTGGAATGATAAGTTAGGTCATCTTGGTTTAAAAATAATAAAAAAATATTAAAATTCACGTTGAATCCATTGAAGAACTAGAAGATTATTCAAATTAATTAATTGACTTTGGTCAAAAGCTATATATTTTTCATTTAAGAATTTTTAAATGTGCGGTATATATTCTAATTATTCCACAACGCACTAAGATGAGTCCTCAAAAAATATTAGAAATATAAGTTGGATATAAATCTCCCTCAATAATTAAATATTTTGAGTCACTATGGGAGATGTATTTACTGCTCGATTTGCAGATTATCATTTGATAAAGTAATATTCTCGGTATCAGGGGGAGATAATAAAAATTGAGAAATACAAAATAATATGAATAACAGGTTCATAAATTAATTTATCTGCAAAAATTAGCAAATTTACTGCCGGATGCATTTGCTGATTTAAAACGAGTAATAAAATCTCATATAACAGCTGTTAACGTTTTAATTTGTATTGTTATCCAAGAAGGATAATATATTAATATTAATGAATCTCAAGCACGCTTGAAGCGTGAAAGGCTATTGGTTATGAGGATAAAAATCCTCGAAAGAGAAAATAAATAAATAATAAGAATATAGAAGATGGAGTATTATATTATCTTCTTGGTGTGTATTACAAAATAATATGAACTCCTATTTATAGAGTTCATCTTCATCATATGTTACAATATATAAAAATCAATCATAAATTACAATATAAATGGTGCAATAAAATTAAACTTAATTACAAAAACTTATGAGTAATGTGATAGATGAATAGACATTCACATTTATCTTATGAGTAGTGGGATAGATGAATGGACATCCACATTTATCTATATATTTATAACAAATAATAATATTTCTCGACTTGGAAAACCTGAAAAACCTTGTCCGGGTTATCCGGGTGACCAGGTTTTGTCCCGGGTCTTAGGGGCCCGGGTAATTAGGGTTGGACATGTCTAGCGTGTTAACCGGTTTCCGGTTTTTCAGTTGAACCGGCTTGCCGGTTTTCAAAACATTGCATTTTCACTGCTGACATGGATATAACACTTCCTTGCTTCAAGTACTTGCGAATTTGTGAAACTTTTAGACTAACGGAGTCCAACTTGCACCCACCAATAAGTAATCTCCAAATCCAAGTTACATATACACCTTTATATGTATGTATGATGAAAGCGGCATGGAAAAAGTCACCCTACTGTAGTTTAAAGTGGAAATTTGTCTATGCATACCCTATGAAACCCTACATCAAAGAGCATGATGCAATTTTTGTCTTTGTGAATGGCATTAAAACAGGTTGCAACACTAAGGCAACTTACTAAACAAGAATTCATAGATTTCTTCAACCAAAATATAAGAATTGGTGCACCTAACAAGAGGACATTGAGCATACGGGTTTATGGGAGCATACACTCACTTGAGTCCGCATCTGATGGAGACGAGCAAGCTCAACCCGACAAGGTTCAGATAGACGATATTTTTAGTTTCAGAAGATCCCAACCTCTTTATAGTTCATTCAAAGGACAATTTGGTCACACAAAGTTGTAATTTGTAATGATAGACCTTATTCTTTTAAACAAAGCCATTGATGCAGAAGCTGCTAGATTCTGGGTAGATAAATCATGGCTAGAAGTATCTGATAGAAGCCAGCATCATTAAAGTGATCTTCAAGGCGTGGAGTGACATTACCAACACGTTCAGGATTTTCTTTGGTATTGTAATAATTGTGCATCTTATTATAACTTTGGATGAATCATGCATTTAATTTTAAATACATTTGTCTCATTGTGGTTATAAAATCTCATATATATATATGTAATCTTGAAGTAGGGAAGTAGTCTTTCAAAGAATGCAACCCATTTTGCTGAGAGTGTGTATATATATATATAACTTAGAAATTCGCATTCAATATTCTTTTGCTTCCTTAGTTTTTCTCTAGTTTGAAGGCGCTTCCATAGGTGATCGGTGGCCTGTTTGATACTGCTTCTGTAGGCTTTCCTTACTGTGTTTCTGCAGGTTGTTTCCTAGCTGGTTCTTTTTTTGTTGATTGGGAGTGTCAATGGAGGATGATGAGGAGCAACGCCAGGACATGGATGGTGATTATTATGAGTAGGAGGTTATTGTTTTTGGAGGAGAAGACGTAAGCAGTGGAATTGAGGAATGTGAAAGGAGTTTTTTCGGTGCTTCTGTCTAATATCTGGATTGTCCCGACTAATTTGAATTGCATTTTGGTCGGATCCATCATCTAGTATCTGGATTGTCCCGACTAATTTGAATTACATTTTGGTTGGATCCTTTTATGGGAATAGCACTCCTAATAGCGTACTTTACGTTTTCGGAGTTTGAATTTAAAACCTCTGATTAAATAACTTAAATCCGTTGAGCCAATGCTTGTTGGTTAATGTGAAAGGAGTTGTAGTTGGAAGGTTGGCAAGAGAGAAGTATATTCATAAAGGAGCATTGCAAACCTCGGTGAAAAAGGTATGTAATTCACCATAAGGTTCTATGTTGAGATTTTTCCTATGGCTTGTTCCGATTCTTTTTTTTTTTTCTTCATGGAAAGAGTCTTAGACTCCATTTGTTTGGCAGAAAATAATTTATCTCTGAAAATTATTTTCTAAGGAGAACATTTTGTTGGAAAATATTTTTCCAAAAGCTAATTTTTGTTGTTTAATTACAATATTAAAATTAGACAAAAATATTAAAAATTTCAATTTATAAGACTACAAATAATTTTAACTTATAAACATTTTATATTTTTAAAATTTAATGTTAAATATAAAAAAATATATGAAAATAGTAAACTTTGGTGGTTGTCGGTACTCGGTGATTATAAGTGTGGGTTTATATATTAATTCTTCTTAAAAATAATTTAATTTTTCATTGATCAGAAAAATATATTCCGTTGCCGTTCTAAACATAAAAAAATACGATAAATATTTTCTAAAAAAATATTTTATGTTATGGGTCATATGCTCATCTACCTATAAGAATGTTAGTATAAAATAGTGACAGTTTCAAGAGCTTATTCGAAGTTCAATAATGATTGGAAGTAGTTTCCTTATAGCGGGTGATTTTTACTGATTTTGAGCATCAAGAGGAGAAGATAGGGGAGAATTTCATAGGACTTGACAGATTGTTTCAGCTCCTAATTTTTCTCAGTACTAAATATGAATACAATTTATTTATTTATTTTAATTATATTTTGTCATTAGATTTTTTAATATTCTATAACTAAATTTTAAAGAATATTTTTAATTTTGATTTTCTAACAAATATTTTAAGGTCACTGGTTAAGAATTAAAAATTTAGATAATATTAAATAAATAAATTTAAAAATTAAATAAATGAGTAAAAAGTGAGAATTTTAATTCATCATCATTTGAAATGGTAATGATTATAACGAAATACAATTCTATTAAAATATTTTATTTTTTTTTTCATTCAATTTGTTTTTATTTTTATTTATTTATATTTTTTTAATATAACAGTTTTATAATTATATTTTGTACAAAATAATTATTTTTAGAGCACTAGTTACAAAATCATATTTTAATATTATCAATATTTATTCATTTTCTATATTTCTTCATTTACTTTTTATATGTCTACTTATTTTCTATATCTATGTTTGTGATTTCACATTGTATAATTTAGGAAAATTATAGTTACAAATTTCAGAGATTATTGTGAGCTAATAAAGAAACCAAATCATATTTTGGGTTTTGTACTATTTAATGCATCATATTTGCAAACAAAGATTAGATCAAGAGAGTTGAAAATCCTATATATGTATTATTGTAATAACCATCAAGCTTATTATTATTTAAGTGTTTTCCTCTGCTTTTAACGGATGAAAGTTGCATTCATTTCAGTGGAAAGCATTAGACCATCTTCTCCCTGTTTATCATTTGAAACCATTCAAGCTCTCCCTTTTAGATTAATGGTAAAACTTTTTAACATGGCTGTAATTTTTTTATTTTCAATAACTGCATAATGTTGATTTGGTTATTGATAGTTGTTAGTTATTAGGTAGTTAAATAATAATTGTTTAAAAAAACTTCGATTTAGAATTTTTTTTTAAAAAACTCATATTTATTTAAATAAAAAAAATTAAATTATTATTTTAAAAATAATATTTAAATAAAAAAATAAATATTAATATTTATCAATGATGGTAATTAAACATATTAATAGCTAATACTAAATTTATCAAACACTTGCAATAATCAGCTATTAGACAACAGTTACCAGTTATACTAACAACTGTTACGAATAGTTAGATCAAATTGGACATTATTCAATACTTATGTTCGTATACCCCATTAACAATTCCATTTGAAAAACCACCCAAATTCTATGAAAGCAATGAAGGGGACTCGATAAAAAATGTCTACGGCTGATAGTACTCTCAATGTTGTCTGTTTAATTATCTTTGTATTTGATGCATTATTATTTGTACTATAGAGGTTAAATTTATATTTTCATAATCATCAAGATGGGTTGACCCATTACAAATACCTTTTTATGAATAGGTGAACTTCTCATATATAGTACTGCATAATGCACATTCATAAGATGTCTCATTAAATTATTATGATACTCCTAAATTTAGCTACAAATTTATATGTTTCGTTAATAAAGTTACGTAATGCATTCAAATATTTATAAATTTATAAACTCTTTATATTTTTTAGATTGTGCTACTGCTAATAACATGTCATACAGAATTGTTATTGTATTTTAATTTTTTAATTTTCAACATGATTTCTAAATAAAAAAAAAAATTGCTGAAATTAAGAAAAAAGTGGCTAAGAAATTTATTGGGCGAAAGACATCATGTTTATCTATTGCAGATAAAAAAAATTTAATTAAAACTATTGCTTATGCTATTCCTATTTATGTTATGAGTTTCTTTAAACTTCCCTCCTTTCTTTGCAAAGAGATAAATAGAATGATTGCTAATTTTTGGTGGGTCAAAAAGATGAGGAAAAAATGCAACATTGAGTTTCATTGAAGACTCTTTGTCAAAGTAAAAAAGATGGAGGGTTTGGTTTTCAGGATCTTGAATGCTTTAATTTGGCTCTTTTAGCAAAATAAGATTGGTGTATTCTTATGAATCAATGTTCTTTAATTTCAAAAGTTCTTAAAACCAAATGTTTTTCCCATTGTATTTTTTGGCAGCTAAATAGGGAGCCAATCCTTCGTGGGCTTTGAGGAGCTTATTGTATGATAGGGAAGTTTTGCAACAAAGGGTGCGTTGGCAAGTTAGAAATGATAAGAGCATTGCTTATAAGTATGATACCTGGATTCCATCTAAAGCTCTGTTCACTCCACAGTTAATAGATCAAGGCCATGATTATCCAATTTATTGGGTTTCTGAGCTTTTTGATGGTGATGGTATATCATGGAATGTTAATCTTGTACATCACCTGTTTCACTGAAAAGATGCATAAACTATTTTATCATTGCTTATTAGTACTACTGGTCTTCTCGACAAATTGGTGTGGCATTTCTCTAACTTTGGTACTTATTTGGTTAAATCAGGCTATCTAATTGCTTTGTCACTTAAGTGTCATTTTGAGAATATGATTTTCACCAATAATCAAATTTGGCGATAAATTTGGCAACTTCAATTGCCAAGAAAACTTAATTTTTTTCTTTGGAAACTTATTAATAATAGTCTTCCTGTTGGAGCTAATTTGTCTAATTGCCTTTTTGGCATTTTGGGTGAATGTCATATTTATGGTGCATTGGAAACTATTAATCATGTCTTCCTTAAATGCCCCAAAACTATTATTGTATGGCTTCGTTCTGACTTGAGGATGAGATCTTTCCTTATTCCTGGTGGCAATTTTATTGAAATTTGGAAAATTATGGTTGCTATATTGTTAGATGTTCCTTCAAACAATAACTTTCTTTTATTATTTGTATATATTACGTAGCAAATTTAAAAGGCTAGGAATCATTTCATTTTTAATAGTGAAGACTTGCATATTAATGAGATTTTATCAAGAGCTTATGCACATAATGAAACATTTCACAGTGCACAATAAAGTGATAATTCTAAGATCTCAATCCAAATTGTTCCAATTTATTTTGATATGGGAACCTCCTTCTTTTAATATGTTGAAATTGAATTTTAATGTAGCTATGGATAAGCACTATAAGTTGGGTAGCTGTGCGGTTATTATTAAAAATCATACTTCAAAAATTATATTTCGGACCTTCAAAAAATATCCATTTCTAACAGATTTTACTGTGTTAAAAGTTTTGGAATTGAGAGTAGTTATTTAGTTAGTTATTCATGAATGGAATAAAAATATTATTTTTGAGGGTGATGTATGGATATTATTAATATTGTACGAGGAATCATTACTCCTTTACAGAATTATTTTAATATTATATTAGATATTTATCATTTAATTACTGATTTTAATTCGTATTCTTTTAATTATATTAAATGAGAATATAATTGGATAGCCAATAATTTGATTAAAAAAACTTAAATAATTCTTTCTTTTATAATATTTTTGCCCAAATGGATTGGATTCAAAACAGTGTAACTTTGAGTTTTATTAATGAATGATATCTTTGGGGGAAAAAAAACATTGACAAGATGAAATGAGGTAATGAGCATTGACCACTAAAATATTTATTTGTTTCTTAATTTATCCCGCAACCAGTCATTTTGACCAATCACAAAGTACAATATTCAATATTTATATTAACAACTGCCACTGATTTTCTTTTGAATAAAAAAAAATTCAATTCAATTTGATTTTATCTTTATAATTAAATTAATTTTTTATGTTAAAATTATTTTAAATATTATATAAATAAATAATAAGTTTAATTTATTTATTTTTTAAATAATTGTATTTATTCAATAATAATTAAAAATTATATTTTTAGAAAATTAAAACATTATATTATACATTTAATTATATTATAAATAACGATATTATCATTCCTTTTCTAATTTTTAATTCTTCATTTTAATTTTATGTACATCACAAGAAACACCTTGAATAACGATGGATTTGGCACTAATTAATTGTCCGTCGCTGAAAACAGTATCTTATAGGAATAGCGACAAAATTTTAGCATTGGATAAATTTTGTTGTTAATTTTTAAAAGCTGTTGCTAATTTCATGACTAAAAATTTTCCTCGCTAAAATCCATCGCTTAGGTTGAATAAAATAATAATAAAAATCATAATTATTTATTAAAATTAAGTCAATAAATTAGCGACAAATCTTAATTTGTCGTCAATCTGTCGCCTTTTTGCCATTTATTTTTTTATTTTTTAAAAAAGGATTAGCGACGAAAATTTGTTTCTAATTTGTTGCAATATTTTGAAATTATTATTTTTTTAATATAATTTATTTCTAAATATGATTATAATTTTGTTTATAAATAAGATTATAATTATTTAAAGATAAATATTAACGTATTTTTGGAAAATTAGTATAAATAAAATAATTATACATATTTGCAATAAAGTAAAAACGTGTCCAAAAAATATACATAAAAAAAAAAAAAAAATTATACTACAAATGTTAACTAGTGTCGTCACCAGCATCTTACTATATATCTGGATGTGAAGAAATAGAAGATCCAGTTGCATTAGAAGGCCGGGTAGCAGAGTCTGCAGGATCAGGAATAACAACAGTATCAACATCACCACCACCATCTGTAGGAGTAGCAGTGTCACCAACATCTCTTCATCTATCTCGCTTGAGCTATTCCGTGGCTTGTGTGATCTCCTCCATAGTGAAGGGACCTCATGAAGAGAGGAACTGCGTGAATTGTGCCTGAATTTTCACCATCAGATTCTCTATAATCAACTGCAAAATATCCTCAGAATGTAACATCCGTGTTCTAAATTTTGAAGTCAGTTAATATTAATTTATAATGAAATTTTGTAATTAAAATAAGACTTAATTTCCTAAAGATTAAAATTTTAGAATATGAAATTTACAAAATTAAATTGCAGAAAATAAAGAAGTAAATGGATTTGTAAATTTCAATCAAAGGTGATTTAAGAGTTTTCAATCAAAATTTTATCGAAATAGTTAATGTGATATAACATGTCACCCGAATTATCTTATTTAGTACGGCATATTGAATTTACAGAAGATGAATTTAATTAATTACATTAAAAAAATTTAAAATTTTATATTTTTGGGGTCATTGATTTTTTTATTCTTTTAGTTATTTTTTCTATTCAAAATATTTTTTTAAATTTTTTTAGCAAAATATTCCTTTAATTATTTTTTTATTTTTCATCAAAATAATCTTTTAATTCTTTTAATTGAAAATATTTTTTCTAATTAAAATTTTATTTAATTTTTATAAATTGAGACAATAATTTTTTTCTTAAAAATAAATCTATGAATCAAAAAATCGTTGGTTATTTTTTTATTCAAATTATTATTTTAATTTTTAAGTGAAAATATTATTTTAATTTTAATTTATTAAATTAGAAAATTCTAATAGATTAATGATTATTAAATCTATTATATGACCTCAAAAATTTATGAAAATTCTTATATAGAAGGTAACAACTCAATAATTAAGATTTAAGATATATTATATAGTACTATAATCAAATTAATAAATAATTTATTTAAATTTTAATATGGCAAAATAATTTTTTATTTTCTTTCAAAAGTTTAATTAGAAGAATATTTTAACTTAAAATATTAAAGAATATTTTAAATAAAAAAAATCAATAATTTTGGATTTATACTTTGATTTTTAGGAAAAATTATTGTGAATTTATGAAAATTAAATAAAATTTAGATTATAATAATTTTTCACTTAAAAGAATTAAGAGAATATTTTGATGACAATTATTATTTCGATAAAAAATTAAAAAAATATTTTGAAATAAAAATAATTAAAAAAATTAAAAGGAAAAAAATATAAATAATTCCAAAAATTATTAAAATTTGATTTTTTTTAATATGATCACTAAAATTTAATTGATTGGATCCAACGTAACTTTCTAAGTCAGATAGCTGGATTGATATATCATGCTATATTAGTGTTGTAGTAAATTTTTGATTTGAATATGATCAATGATCTCTAATTAAAAAAAATAAATTAAAATTTAAGTATTCACCAATAAGAAATTATTCTTTATTGATTTATTAAAAAAATCAAAATTTAATGAATTTTGATATCATTTATATAATGAGAATTTTCTAATCAACTTTAATAATAAAAAAGAAATGTGAATATTAAAATCAAAAGAAAAATATTAATATTGCTACTCTTTAATTATAAATTAAATCTTAATTAAGTTTATGTTGTATATATATTTGGAAATAATTATCGGAAAAATATTTTTTGATAAATAAAAAATTATTATTTTAAAAACTAATTTATTAAAAGTATTTTTAAAAAAAATTCAATTGAATTTAAAATTATTATTTATTTTTATTATTAAATATTTAAATAAGTAATTTAAATTAAAAAAAAAATTAGAGAAGAATTCAACAACACATGACAAATAATTTTCAAAGAATCACTATAATAATAAACAAGCCAATTCGTACACACGTGTACTTGTACACTTATTGGATGTGAACACTCCAAGGCCGCCAACATTAATATTAAGGGAGATTTTAGGGTGGCTTTGAATTGCATATACAAAAAATAAAGTGATTATAACCAAAATATTTATTCTACTCATTATAATAGGTTTTTATTTTTTGGAATCTTCCCGCCAAAATATATAATTATATATGTTGTTTCTCGCCCAAGAAAATATAGAGTTATATATTAGAGTGACTTATGAATTATTAATAAAATAATAATTAATTTGATTTAGTAATAATTAATATTATAAAAAATTAATAATAAAATGAAAAAAAATTTCTCAAATTATAATTTGGAAGATTTTTGTCAAAATTATAATTTGAAACAATAATTTGCAATTTTTTTTTATTAATTAAAGAGTAGTAATAATATGAAAATTAAAAAAAAAATTATTTATTTGCAAATGTAAAAATTAGTAGTAATATGGAAAAATGAAATTTAAAATTTAAATCCCAAATTGTAATTTGAATTTTTTTTTAAATTATAATGTGAAACAATAAGTTAGAATTTTTTGTATTAATTAAAAAAGTATAAATAATATAAAAGGAATAATAAAATATTTTCAGAAAATAAAAAATAATAAATTAATCATTTTACAAAATATCAGTCATTGTTACAAAATATTCTAATTTTTTACAAAATATTGGGGTTCCTAGTGTATTATTTTGTAAATCGTTAATTTTACAAAAAATAAGCTACTTTTACAAATTATTTCCCCTTTTTACAAAATATTGGGATTTCTAGTATATTATTTTATAAATCGTCAATTTTACAGAATATAAGCCAGTTTTACAAAATATTTTCTATTTTTACAAAATATTGGGGTTTCTAATGTATTATTTTATAAATTGTATATTTTACAAAATATCAGTCAATTTTACAAAATATTCTCGTTTTTTACAAAATATTGGGGTTAGTAGTGTATTATTATGTAAATCGTACATTTTACAAAATATCAGCCACTTTTATAAAATATTTCTTTTTTTTTACAAAATATTGGGGTTACTAGTGTATTATTTTGTAAATCGTACATTTTATAAAATATCAGTCACTTTTACAAAATATTTCCCTTTTTTACAAAATATTGGGGTTACTAGTGTATTATTTTATAAATCGTACATTTTACATAATATCAGCCACTTTTACAAAATATTTCCCTTTTTTACAAAATATTGGGGTTAATAGTGTATTATTTTGTAAATCGTCCATTTTATAAAATATCAGTCACTTTTACAAAATATTCTCCAATTGTACAAAATATTAGGTTTCCTAGTGTAATATTTTATAAATCGTATATTTTATAAAATATCAGCCATTTGTATAAAATATTCCCTTCTTTTACAAAATATTGGGGTTGCTAGTGTAATATTTTGTAAAGCGTTCATTTATAAAATATCAGTCATTATTACAAAATATTTCTCCTTTTTACAAAATAGTGGGGTTCCTAGTGTAATATTTTGTAAATCGTCAATTTATAAAATATAAGTCATTTTTACAATATATTTAACTTTTTTACAAAATATTAGGGTTTTAGTATATTATTTTGTAAAAAGTCCTATTTACAAAATATTAGCAATTTTTACAAAATATTCTTCTTTTGTATAAATTTTTGTTGTTTTCAGTGTATTATTTTGTGAAGAGTTTATTTTATAAAATATCATAAATTTTACAAAATATTATATTTTTGTAAAAAATATTGGGATTCCTAGTGGATTATTTTGTGAAAGTTTATTTTACAAAATATCACCAATTTGGAAAAATTATCACTTATTCACAAAATAATTATTGTTTGTGATACACTAATTTTTAAAAGAAAATGATCAAATTTATAAAATTTTCCAATAAATTTTATAAGTGTTTTTAGTATTTTAATTTTGTAAATAAATGACTTTAAAAAAAGCATATATATTTAGAAAAAAATTAATTTTTTTTCCAATAAATTTAGTTTTGTGAAAGATTTAGAAAATATCACTAATTTTGAAAAAATTATCACTAATTTACAAACAAAATTATTGTTTGTGGTGCAAATATTGATCGGTAAAATCAAATTCACCTAATTTTCACTTATTTGTCACTTGTTTCTTAATTGTTAAATGATAATAAATATATTTTAAATCCATTATAGTGTTTAATTTGGTTTTAATGTGAAAAAAAATTTTCATGAACTTTATTTTTTCTTTAAAATTTTATCTCATATATATATAATTGTTAGTGAATCATACAATAGTGAAACTTGTTTTGTTATTATTTTTAAAATCAAGTCATTCACATAATATAATTAAAATTTTTTACTAATTTTTATAATGTAGGTGTTTTTAGTATTTTAATTTTGTGAAAGAATGACGTGAAAAAAAACATATATCGTTAGGAAATTTTAAATTTGATAAGCTCTGAATTTAGTTTTGTGGAGGTTTTATAAAATATCACTAATTTTTATAAAATTTTTAAAAAAAAATTCACTTATTAAAAAAATATTAATTTACGGTGGAAATGTTAATCCGTAAAATCAAATTCACCTAATTTTCACTTATTTATCACTTATTTCATAATTATTAAGTAATAATAAATATATTGTTAATTCATTATGGTATTTAATTTAGTTTTAATGTGATAATAATTTTTCATAAACTTTATTTATTTCTAGAATCTACCTTTTTCTCATGTATATAATTTTTAATGAATCGTATAATATTGAAACTTGTATTGTTATTATTTGTAAGATGAAGTCATTCACATAATATGATTAAATTTTTAAAGTTTTTCACTAATTTTTATAATATTAGTGTTTGTAATGTTTTAATTTTATAAAAGAATGACTTAAAAAAATCATATATCTTTATAAAATTTTAAATTTTGTAAGCTCTATATTGAATTTTTTTGGGATGATTTACAAAATATCATAAAGCTTAATAAATTTTTGGAAAGATTTCGTCACGGGCGTGAATTGCATTTCATGGTATTTAAGAAAGTTTTTGAGTTACTGTTGATTTTTTTAATATTTTTTTACGGGCATTAGAGTTATTTCATGGGCATGAATGATTATCTTTACTTTGGAGACATGATAATTTTCTTCACTTGGGTGAAATTAATTTCACCGTGGTGAAGAAAGTTTCTGACTTAGTTTTAATTTGTTTCTTCACTAGGGTGAAATTAATTTCACAGTGGTGAAGAAAGTTTCTGAGTTAGTTTTAATTTGTTTCTTCATCGGGGCGAAATTAATTTCACCAGGTTAAAGAAAGTTTCTGACTTAGTTGTAATTTGTTTCTTCACCGGGGTGAAATTAATTTCACCGCGATGAAGAAAGTTTCTGTCTCAGTTTTAATTTGATTCTTCACCAAGGTGAAATTAATTTTACCGTGGTGAAGACAATTTCTGACTTAGTTTTAATTTGTTTCTTCACCGGGGTGAAATTAATTTCACCGTGGTGAAGATAGTTTCTGACTTAGTTTTAATTTGTTTCTTCACCGGGGTGAAATTAATTTCACCGTGGTGAAGACAGTTTCTGACTTAGTTTTAATTTGTTTCAATATTTTTTCACAAGCGTGAATGGTTATCTTTACTTTGGGGACGTGATAGTTTTTTCACTAGCATGAAGGTAATTTCATGGTGGTAGTTATATCACTTATTTTTTATAAATTTGTTCAATTTATTACAAAATATTGGAATTTGTTGTATATTATTTTGTAAATTATATGATTT
>CANXYC010098834.1:0-10501 GCA_948193065.1 Aleurites moluccanus | reverse complement strand
CACCATTGGTTTGCTTGGGAGAACAAAGAATTTCAAGGAATTGCTCCATCAATGGTTCGGCTACTTCATCCATTTTAGGTAATCAATTTGTTTGTTCAATTTTATGGTTTAGTTAGATGATTTTAAGGTTGAATTGAATGGCTTTTAGGTTAGATTGCATCAATTGATGCATTTTGATAGAAAACCCTAAATGGCTTAACCCATTTGAAGTTGTTTTAATAAGCTTGATGATATAGTGTTAGTTAATGTTAATTGATGTTAGAATATATCAATTGGAGGTTAATAGGTAATTAATTGATGGATTATTTGGTGTAGAATTCAAGATTTATCAAAGTTGTGCCTATTGCCTCATTTGAAGAATTGTGGTGGAAATCAAGTTTTCAAAGCAATTGGAAGCATTAGGTGAGTCTTATATGCATCAAATTACATGCCTATATCATTGGAATTGAAATTGGAAACCATATATGGAACTTGAGTTTGGCCGAACCTTGATGCACTATTCATTGCCATTGTTCTTCTTTGTTTTTAACTTGAATTCTTATGCCAATTTGATCTATTTTGTGTTATTTAATCTTATTTATTTGATACCTATTGTATCATTGCCAATGTGCCTTGTTGTTGCTTGAAATGGGCAAGCCAAACTTGCACCTAAACCTAACCAATTGGCTTGCCAATTTGTGCCCACCAAGTGTTTGATTAAATGCCTAGTTAGTTTTTGCCTTGGCCTATTGTTTTGTATTCCATAGGCCTGCCATTTGAATGCCATCGTCGCCAGCGACATTGGCATGCTAATTGGCCTACCGTTTTCCCTTGCTGAGCCAACTTTTTTTCTATGTCTTTATTGATTACCAAACTACTTGTCATTGATTATATGTCATCTATAGCAATGCCATTGATCCTATTGATAATTGATTGATTGATATTGAGCTTATTGATATGGAGAATATCATTGTTGCATAATGGTGTCCATTGATATATTGTTTCTTTATATTGATTTTAATGTGGCTTGACAAAGCTACCGCTTCGATAGGATAGTTGGAAAATACTGTCGGCGATGTGCACATTGTATTATTGGTGCCCTAGCTAGGAGGGGTTATGGTCCTGGCCATAAGACTTGATCAGTCTTATGCTTATTGATATGGATAGTACTGGAGACTGTATGTTCGCATATAGTCCATACTGATTCTACTGGTGATTGTATGATTTCATATAGTCCATCCCTTTATCTGTCTTTCCATATGATACCAAGCCTTTGATATATTCATTGACTATTCTATCACCTGTTATTGATTCTGTATATTGTGTATCTTGACCTATTGGTACCATTGTTCCATTTGTTACCTATTATTTTATTGGTGGTGCATATAGATTCTCTGAATATCTTATATACTCACCTTTTCTTTGTTTAACTATTTCAGAAGAGGAGTAGATTGCAGAATTCTGTCGTCTATTATCCAAGAATTTTTGCTTGCTATCATTTAATGTATATATTCTGAATTATGTATTTTGATGTTCATAATCTAGCTACTTCATGGGGTATGTATGAGATAGTTAGGATATAAACATTTATATGTATGTTATGATATTATATGAGATATGTGATGATTAAATGGTATGATATAATGACTGTTACAGCCAATTGCATTAATTTATAGTAAGAATTACAAAATGACAGAATGAATAGTAAGTAAGTAAAATGGATAATTAATTGATGGTTATAGATTATGCATGTGATACTGGGTTCTATGGGTATTGGTCGCCATTGGCATCTCACACATCCTAAGATCGTCGCGATTCGGAAATGGGTCATGACAGAGGTGGTATCAGAGCTCTAGGTTCAGATAGTGGAGTTTTAGGTTACAGATGAATAGTACCTAAATTACAAAGGAATAGTGACTAAGTATAGAATGGGGTAGAATTAAGTAAACCATAGAGCATAGGATTTCCTTTGACGTCTTTTGCTGTTATCGTCTGTTATATTTTATTATTCTGCGATTTTGTCATATTCTGAGCATGTTTTCATTTTTTTGACAGATTACAGAGATGTTCGACGATAGGGACAGAGATACACATGAGGCAGAGGTTGCCTCTAATGAGTCCTTGGTGAGGGAGATTTCAGTTTCAGAGGGTCTGTCTAGATCTTGACAAACTTTAGAGGGGACAGAGAGGGGCGATGATCCCTGGATAGTTGAGATTATGAAGGGATTAATGGAGTTACGTAGAGATATGTCTGATTTGAGGCGAGAATGTTAGAATATACCACCACCACCACCACCAGTTCCAGTAGCAGTACCCCTACCTGTGGCACCAGAGGCAATTCCAGTGGCACCGGCTCTTGTGCAGCCAGTATAGGTTCCTGGGGAGCCTATTGTATAGGGAGGCCATAGAGTGATTGGGGAGGGTGGTGTATCTATGTTTAGCTTTCTGAAGCTAAACTTGCCTGAGTTTAGGGGCGATAGAGGTAATGACCCTTTGGACTTTTTGGAAGAGGTTGAGAAGGTAGTTAGGACACTACCTTGTTCTGAGTTGAGAGCAGTAGTGCTTGTTGGATTGTTATTGAAGGGAAAGGCTTGGACTTGGCTTTCCAGGAGGATGGAGCCTAGGTTATATGGTGAGCATCCACCCTCATATGCTAAGTTTCGGCAGGTTCTTATTAATGAGTTTATTACTGAGGGGGTGAAGACCCATAACCTGATTTAGTTTGAGCAGTTGGAGCAGGGTAGCAGGTTTATAGAAGAGTATGCTAAGGAGTTCATTAGGCTGAGTAGGTATGTTACTCATATTGTACCTATTGAGGCGGATATGATTAGTAGGTTTCGGAGGGGTTTACATGCTGCACTTCATAATGCATTATTGGCTAATGAGTTTACTTCTTTGACGGTAGCTATTGATAAGGCCACACAAATGGAAGAGAAGTATAAGACAAAAAGGGCAAAGAGGGACCAAAAGAGGAAAAGAGGTCCAAGATCTCAGGTTAGGAGGGAGGAGAGCAGCTCCCAGCCTAGGCAGGCAGAGCCAGTGCCTCAATTTGATTAGAGATCTACAGCTAGCAGTTAGAGGAAGAGAGTACAGAGTAGGGGACTGCTAATGGTTCAATCAGCACCTGCCTATTCTCAGGGTTCTTTGAGACTAGTTGCACAGGCAACCAGTATTCCTAGTTGTGGGTTTTATGGACGGAGACATGGAGGGGAGTGTTGGAGACAGACTGGTGCTTGTTTAAGGTGTGGCCATCAGGGCCACTATGCTAACAGATGTCCATTAAGGGCTGATCGACAGCCATCTGTTATGGTTTCTTAGCTGATGGTATAGACGAGTCAGAATATGGGCAGAGAGTCTTCAGATAGAGGCATAGGGAGAAGAGGACAGGCTCCCAGTGGTAATCAGGTCCCAGTGGGCAGGGGTTAAGGTAGAGTATTTGCAGTTAATACCCTGGAGGCTCAGAGATCAGACAATGTGGTCATAGGTACTATTCTGATTCAGAATGAGATTGCAGATCCCTTATTTGATTCTAGTGTTACTCATTCCTTTGTGTCACCACACTTTGCACCAAAATTGAATAAGGAAAGGAGATTGTAAGATGTGTCTTTGGTGCTTGCTACTCCTATGGATGAGAGTATTAATGTGGACTTTTATTATCCTGACTGTGTGATTGAGATTGATGATAACATATTGCATGCTGATTTGATTGAGTTGCCTGTATTAGAGTTAGATGTTATTTTGGGTATGGATTAGCTTACGAGGCATTGGGCAATTATCGATTGTTATTAGAAGAAGGTAAGGTTTCAGCCTAAGGGGCAGCCAGAGTTTGAGTTTTAGGGTGATATTCGAGAGTTTAGGGTTAATATGGTTTCTGCTATCCAGGCTAGGAGGATGATTGGGAAAGGTCGTTCAGCCTATTTGGCTCATTTGATAGATGTGCAGAAGTCTTATATACAACTTGATCAGATATCAATGGTTCAGGAGTTTCTTAATGTGTTTCCTGAGGAGTTGCCAGGATTGCCCCCAGATAGGGAGATTGAGTTTGAGATTGAGGTGTATGCAGTCATTTATCCTATATCCATTCCTCCATACAAAATGGCTCCAACTGAACTTAAGGAATTGAAGGTGCAGTTACAGGAGCAATTGGATAGAGAGTTTATCAGACCGAGTAGTTTTTCATAGGGTGCACCGGTATTGTTTGTAAAGAAGAAGGATGACTCTTTGAGGATGTGTATAGACTATAGGCAGCTGAACAAGGTAACAGTGAAGAACAAGTATACATTTCCTTGGATAGATGACTTGTTTGATCAGCTGCAGGGTGTCAGCCATTTTTCAAAGATTGATTTGAGGTCTGGGTATCACTAGTTGAAGATTAAGAATAGTGATGTACCTAAGACTACTTTCAGGACTCGATATGGGTATTATGAGTTTTTGGTGTTGCCATTTGGGTTGAACAATGCACCGGCTGCATTTGTAGATCTGTTGAATAGGGTGTTCAGGTCATTTTTAGATAAGTTTGTCATTGTATTCATTGATGACATACTTATTTATTCTAGGAGTGAGGAGGAGCATGTGAAGCATCTGAGGATTGTATTGCAGACACTTCGAAAGCATCAGTTGTATGCTAAGTTATCTAAATGCCAGTTTTGGCTAACCGAAGTGTGTTACCTTGGGCATATGATATGTAAAGATGGGCTTAAAATGGATCCTTAGAAGATTGAAGTAGTTGCTAATTAGCCTCAGCTTACCAGTGTTTCAGAAGTTCGCAGTTTTCTGGGTATGGCAGGGTATTACATGAGATTTGTGAAGGATTTCTCCAAGATTGCAGCTTCGTTGACTAGATTGATGCGAAAACAAGAGCGTTATTTATGGACTGATGAGTATGAGCGTAGCTTCCAGGCTTTGAAGTCTTGCCTCACCAGTGCTCTAGTGTTGGCATTGCCATCAAAGGGGGAGAAATTCACTGTGTATTGTGATGCTTCTCGGATCGGATTGGGGTGTGTATTGATGCAGAACAGGAGAGTGATTGCTTATGCTTCTCATCAGCTAAAGAAGCATGAAGCAAATTCTCTGACATATGATCTAGAGATGGCAGCTGTAGTCTTTGCATTGAAGATTTGGAGGCATTACTTGTATGGATCAAAATGTGAGATATATACTGATCATAAGAGTTTACAGTATATATTTTAGCAAAAGGATCTAAATCTTCGGCAGCGCAGATGGGTAGAGCTACTTAAGGATTATGAATGTGAAATCCTTTATCATTCGGGTAAAGCCAATGTAGTGGCTGATGCATTGAGCAGGAAGTCCATGGGTGGTTTATCTCATATCATGGTTGGCTGGAGACCCTTGATCCGAGAGATTAGGAATTTGGCAGATATGGGAGTGGAGTTGGATTTGGGATCTCAGGATCGTAACTAGGCTCTGATAGCCCAATTTCAGGCGAAGTCACTATTACTTAATGATATTAAAGTGGCTCAGGATAGGGATCCTTATCTATTGAAGCTTAAGGGAGAGGTACAAAATGGGAAGATGATAGAGTTTATAGTGGAGGATGGTGTACTGAAGTGTGGGAAGCGTATATGTGTACCTGACATGGATGGGCTACGGGACCGGATTATGAGAGAGACTCATTATTCAACATATAGTGTACATCCAGGGATTACCAAGATATACCATGATTTGATAAATGTATATTGGTGGCCTGGTATGAAGAGAGATGTGGCTCAATTTGTTTCCAAATGCTTAGCCTGTCAGCAAGTTAAGTTTGAGCATCAAAAGCCATTAGGGTTGCTTCAGGAGATTGAGTTACCAGAGTGAAAATGGGAGCAGGTTACTATGGATTTTGTAGTGGGTCTATTGAGGACTACGAGGGGTTATGACTCGATTTGGGTGATTGTAGACCGATTGACGAAATCTGCTCATTTTCTGAAGGTTAAGACCATTTATACAGCAGCTCAGTATGTACACTTGTATGTGGATAAAATTTTACGACTTTATAGAGTTCCTTTGATGATCATTTCAGACAGAGGTACACAGTTCACCTCCCGGTTTTTGTAGAAGTTTCAAAGGGCCATGGGTATCCAGTTACGGTTCAGTACTGCTTTCCATCCGCAAACTGATGGGCAGTCAGAGAGGACAATTCAGACTTTGGAGAATATGCTTCAGTTATGTGTTCTGGATTTCAAAAGTAACTGGGATTATTATCTGCCATTGATTGAGTTCTCTTATAACAACAGTTACCACTCTTCTATTGGTATGGCTCTATTTGAAGCACTATATGGTAGAAAATATAGATCTCCAGTGTGTTGGGTGGAGCCAGGGGAAAAGCAATTTGAGGGGCCAAAGTTGATTAGGGAAACTATGCAAAAGGTGCCTATGATCAGAGATCGGATGAAGACTGACTTCAGTAGGCAGAAGAGTTATGCTAATCCGAAGAGAAAGGATATACATTTTGCAGTTGGTGATAATATCTTCCTTAAGGTCTCACCGATGAGGGGTATTATGAGATTTGGGAAGAGGGGAAAGTTGTCACCAAGGTTTATAGGCCCATTTGAGATTCTTGAGAAGACAGGTAATATGGCCTATAGTTTGGCTGTTCCACCTAATATGAGTCATGTACATCTGGTTTTTCATATCTCGATGCTGTAGAAATATGTGTCTGATCCATCACATATATTAGAGGTACAGGATGTGGGTCTCAATGAGGACTTATCGTATGAGGAGTTACCAGTGGAAATAGTTGATTGACAAGTCAGACAGTTGCGGAATAAGAAGATCCCAATAGTAAAAGTGCTCTAGAGAACCAGTCTACAGAGGAGTGCACTTGGGAGAATGAGCAGGAGATGAGAGGCAGATATTCATTTCTGTTTTAGCAGTGAGGTATGTATTTATTTAAATTCGAGGACGAATTTATTTGTAGAGGGGTATAATGTAATACCCTAAAAAGTCCTAACATATATGCATAATTTAGTTCTCAGTATGTGGTTTAAAAGTCTTGAAATAATGGGAAATAATTTTAGAGACACAGCTAGAAAGCGAACTAATTATTTTTTCGGAAAGCGGCGGTGTCGGGAACACTGCCGAGAAATTAGCAGTCCGGTCAACAGAAGAATTTCTAAATTAGACTAGGGGGTAAAAGTTCACCATAATGCATGTGTAATTTTGGTAAAAAGAAAGAAGTGAAAAATATTTAGGAACATTGAAAAAGTAACCAATGGCAAAACCGTAAATAAAAGGAACTTTAAAGTGAATAGTGAAAAATTGATCCGTCGGAGTTACAAAATGACTCTGAAACCATTTTTATAAACAAGTATAAATTAAAATAAGCTTATTGACTCCCCACATTGAAATCTAAATCCTGACAGAATAAATTACAGAAGAAGTTGGGGTCAAAACCTAATTGCTTGAAAGTTTAAGGACCAAAGTGTAATTTGCTATATGATTTTAGTATAAATACCAACACTTAGAAAAATTTTCCTATCTTCTTCTTTATTCCTTATTTGGACGAACCCTTCCTCCATTCTTCTTCCTCCAAATTTCTTCAAATTTCACCAAGTTTCTTAAGGAAATTTCATAGAAAACTATCAAATTAACCTAGTTTTTTTAATTGTCACCATTGGTTTGCTTGGGAGAACAAAGAATTTCAAGGAATTGCTCCATCAATGGTTCGGCTACTTCATCCATTTTAGGTAATAAATTTGTTTGTTCAATTTTATGGTTTAGTTAGATGATTTTAAGGTTGAATTGAAAGGGTTTTAGGATAGATTACATTAATTAATGCATTTTGATAGAACACCCTAAATGACTTAACCTATTTGAAGTTGTTTGAATGAGCTTGATGATTTAGTGTTAGTTAATGTTAATTGATGTTAGAATATATCAATTGGAGATTAATAGATAATTAATTAATGGATTATTTGGTGTAGAATTCAGGATTTATCAAAGTTGTGCCTATTTTCTCATTTGAAGAATTGTGGTGAAAATCAAGTTTTCAAAATAATTGGAAGTATTAGGTGAGTCTTATATGCATCAAATTACATGCCTATATCATTGGAATTAAAATTGGAAACCATATATGGAACTTGAGTTGTGGCCGAACCTTGATGCACTATTCATTGCCATTGTTCTTCTTTGCTTTTTCCTTGAATTCTTATGCCAATTTGATCCATTTTGTGTTATTTAATCTTGTTTATTTGATACCTATTGTATTGTTGCCAATGTGCCTTATTGTTGCTTGAAATGGGTAAGCCAAACAACAAGCCACATTTGCAATTATATAATAGGCATCAAGGAAATAATATTAAATAACATCAAATGGGGTCAAATTGGCTATGGAAAACATGAAGAAAACAAGCAAAATATAAGGGTAATGAATAGTGCAAGTGGTTTGGCCAGCATACAACTTTCACAAATGAATTCCAATCTCAATTACAACACAAATGGCATGTTAAAGGATGCATATAAGACTCACCTAAACTTCCAAATAGTTTTGGAACATTGATTTTCCCCATTAATCACCAATGAAGCCAATAGGCACACCTTTGACAAAATTTGAATTCTACACCAAACCAATCATCAATTAGTTACCTATTAACTTTTAATTAACCTATTCTAACATCAATTAACACTAACTAATACCAATTCAAATAGCTAAGACTTACAACTTCCATTGGGTTTAGCAATTTAGGGATTTCTATCAATTTGCATAAATTGATGCAATCTAACAAAAAACTCATCTAATTCAACCTAAATATCATCTAATTAAATAATAAAATAAAATAAATCACAACCTTACCTCTTGGTGTGGTTGAACCCGAAATCTCCCTTTAATTATTCCTTTGTCTCCTTTAAACTTTCAAGCAAATTGATGGAAGATATGTGTAGAAACAAGCTAAAACTCAAATTTTCTACAAGTTTTTCTAAGAATTTTTGGTGGAAGATGAAGAAGAAATGGAAGAGAAATGGGGAGGGAGGTTCGGCCTTATGCAAGAAAGAAGAAGAAGATAATGGCTAATGTTCTAAGTGTATAATATATATTAAAATCAATTTGGCAAATTACAACTTAATCCTCAAACTCTCATATATCACACTTCGGTCCAAATTCTTCTATAATTTATTCTATCAATTTTGTCAAGATTTGAATTTCAAAGTGGGGAGTCAATAAGCTTATTTTAATTTATACTTATTTATAAAAATAGTTCCAGAGTCATTCTGTAACTCCGACAGACCAATTTTCACTATTCACCTTAAAGTTTCATTTATTTACCATTTTGCTATTGGCTACTTTTTCAGTGTTCCTAAATGATTTTCACTTCTTTCTTTTTACCAAAATTACACATGATTTATGGTGATCTTTTACCCCCAAGTCAACTTTAGAAATTCTTCTGTTGGCCGGACAGATAATTTCTCAGCACTATTCTTGATACCGCCGCTTTCTGGAAAAGAAATTAGTTCGCTTTCTAATTGTGTCTCTAAAATTAGTTCCCATCATTTCAAAACTTATGAACTACATACTGAGAACTAAATCATGCACATATATTAGAACTTTCTAGGGTATTACATTCTACCCCCTACAAATAAATTCGTCCTCGAATTTAAATGAATACATACCTTACGGCTGTGAACACTCATTTTTACACCCCTCTGACTCGCATCAACCCAAACGACATTCCCCGGAACCGAACCCTCACCTGGACAGACTCAGGACAGCCTCAGGATGAAGCTGGGTCACTGTTGCCGCCCTTCAGTCTTGGCATTGCCGCCAGAGAGGGGTGGTGGTGGGCGGCAGCCGCCAAGCCCACGGGCCCCTTGTTGCGGCTCCGCCCTCCTTCAGGGCCTGTGCCACCAAGGCACTGGGATGGTGCCGCCCCCCCTTCTGGCGATAGTACCTCCTCTTTCCGGCGGCAGCGACAATTTTCATCCGATTTTCTGCGAATCCCACATCGAAAATTGATGGGATTCGACCCCCGGAGCTCCCATTATAAGTAGAGGGCCTCCCCCCCACCTTGCAGACAATAACAACGAAGGAATAACAGTCAGAAACACGCCAAGACTCTCAAAAAAGCAAGGAAAAAAGACAAGAAATTATTTTCGTCACTAGATTTCGTCTTTTTTCCTCTCTAAGTGATATTTTCTTCTTCTTTAGCTCTCTTTCGATTTAAAAGAGTAGCTATTAGGGACGTATTGAGCCTCTTAGTTGAATCTTTACTCGAAGCAAGGTCCCTCCACCGATTTGCTTTCTTAAGAGCTAAGAAGGCATCCCGACTCATCACCTCGAGGCCCCATCTGATCCAAGGTGTAACTCCACTTCGGAAAAGCACTCCATCCGCCAGCATCCCTAAAAGTTAGGGCAAAGGTATGTTTTCTAACTCATCCTCTGTATTTTGGTAAAACATTAAAATAAAGAATCAAAACATGATAAATTGGGCATAAAATCAACCCTCCTTCGCGAGAAGGAAGAACTGCGTGGGTTTTGATTCCCATTCGACGGGATACGCAGGCAAGCTGTATGAAAGCTTCA
>CANXYC010098738.1:0-21375 GCA_948193065.1 Aleurites moluccanus | reverse complement strand
AACTTGAGGGGGAGTGTTATAGAAACAGAAATATAACAGCCTGTGAGATTTGATATAGGCTTGATTTTAGGCATTTAATTTATCTTTCCATATATATATTTTCATATCTGTATATATACATGTTTGTACCTATGATGAAATATACAATAAATATATTTTTATCTTCTATGTTTAACAACCCTTCTGTAGTAACCTCTTGGCTTGTATAACAGAAATCACAATAGTTGGTAACAATCTTCGCTTACCATGAAAAGTGAATTTAGGAATTCCCGGCTGTTCAAACTCCACTATCTTTTCATAACAATCTACCTTTACAAGGTGAAAAAATAACCAATCCATTCCCAAAATAACATCAAACTCTTGAAGAGGTAATGGAACCAAGTCTGCTAATAATTCCTGATCACCTACTTTAACAATTGAATCTTTGTACACATTTTTACATATCAAAGGTTCTCCTATGGGAAAACTTACCACTAACCCATCTTGTAAAAGACTCAATTTCTTATCCCCATAAATAGCAAATGCATGAGACACAAATGAATGCGTAGAACCTGGATCAATCAGAACTTGTGCATCTCTATTAAAAATAGATAACATACCAGTAATAACCTCTGGAGATGCCATTGCCTCCTATTGACTCATCGCAAAAACTCTAGCTTGTCTGGGTGGTCTACCTGGCTGTACACCTTGTCTAGGCTGGCTAGATGATAAAACTACACCAGTACTACCCATACTAGAACTGGCATCTCTACCTGTGGTTCTACTCCAAAATGGTGTCCTACCTCCTCTTTGACTCATAGAAACTGAGGAACCTTGTCCCAAAATGAGTAAGGGACAATCTCTTCTCAAATGGCCTAACTCTTCACACTCATAGCAACCAGGAGTATAAACTCTGCAATCACCATCATGAAATCTACCACAAGTGGCACACTGAGGAAATGATCGTCTAATCCGTTTTTTAGGCCTGAATCCCTGAGTACCAGAAAAATTACCAGCCGGTGGTCTTGTTGAACTTTGAACCATCTGAGGTCTACTGCCCATCAATCTTATTGCCATATGATATCCTCTGCTACTGCTACTATAATCAGGTCTAGGAGGAAAAAAATTGCCTCCCCTTCTAACAGGTCTCTCGTAGCTTCCCTGAAATGTCTGTCTCTTCCTACGCTGTTCAAACTCTGCCTCTTCTTTATCTAACCTCTCTGTCTCTAAAGCTCTATCAACCATCTCACGAAAACCCAGAGAACGCCAGTCTAATATACTCCTCCGAACAGAGAATTGCAAGCCATTATAAAATCTGCTATATTTATCTCTCTCCTCAATAATTATATGGGCCACAAACCTGTATAGCTCCTCAAACCGATCTACATACTGCGTAATAGTCATACTCCTTGTCTCAGGCTGAAGAATATATCCCCCTTCTCTCTCTTGTAGCTGTCTGTAATGTACTCCCTTTGAAATTCAGTAAGAAACATTCCCCATGTCAAATTATCACGTGTACGCATCAATCTGTCATACCATCTCTCAGCTACTCCCTCTAGAAAAGCACGACCATATTGAATATGCTCATGATGCTGGGGTAAATGAATGTTCCTAGGAGGTCGACCAACATCCTCTATACTGGCTACCTGACGAACTCTACCACGACCTCTACCTCTACCACCCTGTACTCATGGCGACATTATCTTACAAGACAAAAATAGAATAGGATTAAGAACTAAACAAATTATTATATCCTACTGCAGAAAAAGTGAAACAGAAGTCTACGGAATCTGTAAACCTATGCTCTGATACCAAAAATTGACACACCCCTTCCTCTACTGTCATGATAGGCAGTGTGACAATAAAGAATATTTTTTGTAGCTGTACGATTACTAGAAAATTGATAATAATACCTGAAATTATAAACTGGATAGAGTATCAAAAATGATTGTAACATATTTATAGCTGTGATACTATTACACAAAATTTAGGATTATACAAACTATAGTTGTCCAAAATAATATATACAACCCAACTAGCTAACCAAAAATAAACAAAGAGATTGTTGGCTCGACCTCTACTATATGCTGAACAACTGAGAGGACACCGCTAACTCTGCTGGATATCTACTGAGAATGATTTGAAAAGTATTAATATAGGAGAGGTAAGCAAACCACAATGCTCAGTGAGTGGTAAATATATAATAAAGGGGAACATGATAATTTTTTTTACATATAATTTACACAAAATATCTAGAAAATATCAGCATTCTGAAAACGAATTGCACAGCACATCAACTAGCACAAGAAATAAATCATAAAATAATTCTCTATAAAACATACACTCAACACATATAAATAATCTGTAGATAGATAAACTGGTATCTTGGGCGCATGATGACATCTGGCAGCACCAAGAGCAAACTGGTCATACACATGTGCAGAGCTACCCCCAAAGGGTGACCACTTGATATACGTCCCAAAGACTATATGTATATCAAGCACTGTCCCAAAGATAGTATCTGATATTTGAGAGCTATCCTCGTCAGGATAGTCTTAATCCATCAATTACTCTGAAATACCTGTCATCTAGGTATATCTATATCTATATATATATATATATATATATATATATATATATATATATATATGTGTGTGTGTGTATTTAAAAAAAATATTTGTACTCAACTGTGCAATCAAATCCTTCTTATAAATCAAACACCAAACATACCAATATATGTTCCCAACTTTAATATATAAAATATCGCATTTCTAAAATTTCGATTCAAATCAATTTTCATTCGGAAATCCATTTCTCAAAACATATAGCATATATTAGTAAAATCAATATTATAAATTCACCACTTACCTGGCAAAATGATAGAAAACCTATCAGACTGGAGAACCTCGTTGCTCTGACTTAGTCACTGGGTCAACTCCTATAAATAAATAAAAACTAATATTGAAATATGAAAATGAATTCTAAAATGTCATGATGCATGAATTATGCTGACTCTAAAATATCTAACCTAATTTCTCACGAAAATTCAACAGAATTTCCTCTTAAAAACTGTCAGCCCCAAAAATCAACATGTTCAAATATCACAATAACAATCTATAATATAATATTAAACACCAATTATAACTCATAATGCTATTTTATATCTAACTAAAATAAAATATATAAAATATGGTCAAGGTTTCAATTGTCAATAATTAATATTTCGGGTATCCAAACAAAAATCTAAAAGTGTTTATGGATTTCTTATACTGCAGGGAACATTTTGATATAAATATTACTAATTAAAACTAACTAATTGAGAAAATCTTAAATTTAGTATAAACCTTAAACTTCAAAATTAATTGGCTAAAACTCAAAATTAACCCAATTAAATACCAAATTCATGCTCTAAACATTAAAAACTATTAGTTATCAAAGTTAAACCATCGAAAAATTCAAACTTGACATTCGGTCGAAGAACAGAGAAAGAAATTTAAAAGAAATGTTTTGTGATAAGAGAAGTATATATATATATATATATATATATATATATATATATATATATATATATAAACAGCAAACGGTGAGAATATATATATATATATTTTTTTCTTTTATAAACGGTGATAAGTGATTTAGCTGTGGCGGTGGTGCAAGCTGTCACAGCCGTCATGCCTCCTTGAGACCAATAAAGAATAAACAGCAAACGGTGAGAATATATATATATATATTTTTTTCTTTTATAAACGGTGATAAGCGATTTAGCTGTGGCGGTGGTGCAAGCTGTCACAGCCGTCATGCCTCCTTGAGACCAATAAAGAATCAGCAAATGTTGATGAACTGATGTTGGAATTGATAGGTAATGCATATGCTGAGTCAAAAGACCACTCAGCAACGAACAAAACTCCACGGCATCAGGTTGTAGTTGATAACCTCTTTGAATTGGTAGGCCATTTCTTTGTCAATGAAAAAAAGAAACAAACAATAAACAAACTTGCATTTCCATTTCAATGAAAACATATTCTTGTCCTTTCTACACTTCTACAATAATAATTAGCTTTATTTCCCCCATCTAGGCTACTATAATATTGAAACATTTAGTTTCTCAAGTGGTGTTTTTACTATTCTATGAACTAGTGAGCAATAATTTGTAAATTGCATATACAGTATCTCCAACATCTTTGGATTCTCAAACTGTCACTTTTCCTATGGAGTTGGCAAGATAAAATACAAATATAGCATTAATCTCAAGTCTAGCAATGAGGGGTAAGCCAATTGAAGAAGTCAGAAACGCTCTGCTGACTGCGGCAATGGATGTTGCCAATCAAACAACTGCATCTGCTGAAGACTTTAGCGTAGCAGATGTGCCTCCAGCTTCAATCTTTGTTGCAAATGAAGAACTACTAAGAGGAGAGCCATTATGGGGATAAATATTGTTGAGGATAGGTTAGAAGAAAGTGCAAGTTCTAGCCTAAGGATTGAACATCAAAGTCGATCTCTCAGCTTTGGCTTGTCCAAGATGGTTAACATATGGGCTGATGAGACTTCTCGTTTGGATGAAGGGGAGTCTCATTCCTTAGAAACAAACCTGTGATATAAAGTGAAGAAAGAATTGGCTCCTATATTGAGTAGTATTATAAAGATCCATGGAGACAACTGCAAATTGTATCATCAAAAAACCAGAGACCCGTTCTTTGGCATTGGAGAATGTTTGTGAAATCATTCAGTATTCAGACATTTCAAGCAAAAACATTTTATGGGCTTCACCAACTTGAAATTGAAAAGGCAATTGGCATTGTCATTGTCTCTCCAATTTTGCAGGGAGTGGAATTCCGGTTGTCAATAGTTATGGATATCGAGTCCAATATATTGGGGAAATGCTATATTCAGGACTATATGATGTGGTAACCTTGTGCAGCAGCAGCAGCAGCTTGATGGGAAGTGATTGAAATTTCCTATGCTAGTCTGAGCATCGTAGAATGTACTGATTTAAGAAATCAGCAAAATATGACCCTGCTCAAATTTGTCATTCTGCAATTTCTTCAAGATTACATGCAGTACCAACAACAATCAGATAGCACACCACTTGGCCAAAAATGCTCTGCAAATTGTTGATGCAAAGATATTTTCACCAAGAAATTGCAATTAGTTTTGTATCCTTTGCTTCTTTATATTGTTAAATGTTCTATAGAAAAAAAAAAAAAAAAAAAAAAAAAAAGCAGTGGATTCTGTGGCTTAATACAAGTTCCATTAATTATCAATCAGTTATTTTCTTTCTAATCTTTCCCCCTTGAATCTGGTTATAGAGAGAGATTTTCATTGATTTAGCAAACTGGTTTAAGAAGAGCTCATTGTGCTCATTGGCCCATACATAGCACAATTTAATGAGTTTTTTTTTTTTTTTAAAGGAATTCAATTTAATTTAATTCCATTCATTTTAAACAAGCATGCCAATTGGCTCCGTCCTTGAAGCCTACGTAAGCTGTACTTTGGGTTCAGCTAAATGTAAAATGTGCAAATGGTCAAGAGACCTAATTAAAGCCCTCCCTTTGCTTCTTCTGTTATGTGTAGAGAAAACAAACATAACCAGTAAGTTTGGACTTATGAGAAACACAGGACAAGAGAAATCAGAGACAATGGAAATTGTCACGCGCACCGCCAGCGTCTCCAGATTCCTCCAAGTACTCGAGCATAAATGCTGAATTGTTCTTCAAACAGAATATCTGCTCAAGATCGGCAAAGAGGTCTAAAGAACCAGAAAATGATAGTGAATCAAGGCCAGAAATATCAGCTAATGACCATGAGAGATCAAAGGGCCACTCAAGAAGTGACCTTTCACCATATCAGGCTGTAATTGATAATATGCTAAAATGGGTAGGTCACTGATTTTGTGAATTAAGAAATAATCATTGCCTTTTAATGAAGAAACCATGTTGTTTTTCTTTCTACCCTTTTCCAAGAATTATCAGCTTTATTCTCTTCATCCTGAAGACCATTATGTCCTTGCATCTACTTTCTTATTTATATTATTTTACTATTTTCTGCAACGATAAGCAATAAAATTCAAATTGATTCTGCAGTTATCTCCGAGACGATTGGGTTCTACAAGTGTCTCTGTTGGGTTACAAAGAGAACATGTGAAAATTCCCCCAATTTCAATTCAAGCAATGAGGGGTATTAAAAATTCAACAATGCAGAGATATTATGCTAACTGAGACAATTGATGTTGCTATTCCAACAGTTGGTGTTATAAACAATGGAAAAATTCATGCAACACTTCCACCAGAAATAAAGGATCCAAGAAATGCAAAAGAAATAATCCTTCTTCAGCATTCATTAACGACACTAGGACGAATACGGAATGTAATGGCAGAGTCGAAACTGGCTCCAAATAAACTGTTATTTTATGGCTCAATCTCAGTGGCTTAAAACAGTTAATCTAGTTTATTTTTTACTATATAAACCATTTTAATTTCTTATTCTACATCGATATGGGATTCTTTAAAGTGTAGGTTGTTACACGGAAGCTACTCCTTCGGCTTCTAACACGGTTACAACAGAACAAATCTTGAGAGAGGAGCCTGAGCTAAACAAGAGCGCAAATCCTAACACGAGGACAAGACATTTAAACCGAACTCTTAGTTTTGGCCTCAGAGATGGTTAACATGTGGGGTGACAAGCATAAGCATTCTGATCTGGAAAGGCATAATCTCCTACCTTTGACACAATCTTGGGATATAGAGTGAAGGAAGTATTTGCATCTACAATTAGGAGAATTATTAAAAAGTCTAGAGACATAGCTGCAAAGTATGTAATGAAAACACCAGAGGGCCATTCCTTGGCATTGGAGACTCTCTGATTCATCCAAACATTTCAAACAAAAAAATTTTGTGAACTTCCTCAACTTGAAATTGAAAAGGCACTTGCCCTTGTTCATTATTTCAGAGTTGAAAGACATCTTGGACACAAAACTGTTGATCAAGCAGTCTTCTACCTTGAAGGAGAGGACTGAGAAGGGATACAAATGATCAAGTCATCAAGGAGAAGAAGAGAGAGCTAGAAGTTTATAAACCACGGGTTTTGGCACTTGAAGAAAAGTGAATATCACAAAGAAGGAACTGGATGCAGCACAAGCTAAAGCTGAAACTATAAGAAAAATAGTCTCAAATGCCAAGGCTAAAGTGAGATGCTTTGTTGATTATCCACCATTGGATGGCCTCTTCTGATTTATCTCTATGGTCTGATACACACTAGTAAAATATGGATACTTCATACTATGCTTTTTTGTGATGAACTTGAAGGTGGTGCTCTTTTATTTTGGTTTATATCGTTTCTATTAATGTGTTGGGGCTACTGCTGTAGTTTCTATGGATTCATTACTCAAGTAATTGCTTCTCAATAATAGAAGATGTTAATTTTCAGACTATAAACAAAGAAACCATAAACCATAATAAAAACAGAGCAATCAAAAAAATTTCCTTCATTTTTATTCATATACATTAAAACCTCTCTAAATTAATATTCTATAAATTAATAACATCTATTATATAATAGTATCTGCTTGAATTAATGGGATAAATTAATAATTTCGATAAATTATTAAATTAATAATTTTTTGAAAATCATTGCACAGTTATATAGTCACATTCTAATTATAAATTAATAATTTATCAATATTAATACATATAATAGATTGTGATACTTATTTTATTAAAATATAACTCTAAAGATTATTTAATATCTAAGTAATTATATTCACTTATTTTTTATTTATTTCATTTAATTCATATTCAATTTATCACATTTTTTTTTCAATTCATTTAGTTCATATTTAATTAATTTTTTTTTCATTTCAATAAGTTCATATTTAATTGATCACATATTTTTTATTCAATTCATTTAATTCATATTGAATTGATTACAAAATTAGTAAAATAAAATGAGATTTTAGTTTATTAAATATATATTCATTGAATTGTAAGACTCTTTTTTAAATAATAAATTATTAATTTATCGATTAATTAATAACTCTTTTAATTAATACTATTGATAAGTCTCAATAATATTAATTTATAGAGGTTTTATTGTATTTCAAAGTATTGCTATATATATATATAGAAAATAAGAGTATATTTTCCCTCCATTGATTCCCTCTGATATGTTTGTATTTCAAAACTAATCAAATTCTGTTTTGATTTAATGTGGAGGTTCAATCAAATTTAAAATTTAAACTTAATTTAGCTATCATTTCAAAAGATTACAAAAATGAATGCAGAACATCATCAAAAGATAATTATATCCATTAACAAGGAAGTATCTAGAAAAGTTCACAAGTTAACTCTTCTCCTTGAAACTTTTCTTAAAGACTCCCCGCTTATTTCTTAACACATTAAACTTGCCATAGGGAAGAGCTTTAGTGAGTATTTTAACCAATTGATCTTATGATTTGTAATATATCAACTAAATATCTCCATTCTTTTCTGCTTCCCTGATAGCATGAAATTTGATATTCATATGATTTATTCTTCCATGTTAGACAGGATTTTTAGCAATAGAAATAGTTGAATTGTAATTACAACATAACACGGTAGGTTCTTCTTGAACAAAATCCAAGTCTGTTGTCACATCCCCACTTTAGAAGACATGACGGTCTTAGGGTAAAGGGAAGGCTTAAAGCCACCTAAACTCGTAGAACCTTTACTCTGTATTTTTACAGAAAATCTATCATAACTTCTTTTGTTTTTACAACCTTAAAACCCGGGACCAATGTCCCTCTCTTCAAAATCAACAACAACACAACCTGCTATAAAATATCCATGTCATCAAATAATGTATTAAACCAATAATTTACATATGCCAAAACATATGTATCAAATACTATACATTACATAATATTCCATCAACTCTTAAGATCCATACAAAATTTCATGGAGCATTCTAAGATAGAATATACAAAAGATCAAAATAGAATAATACGTAGATATTGATGGTTCTCAGCTGATGAATGATGAAGCTAGAATCACTCCTATCTACGATCACCTAAAAAAAAATTAACAACTATAGAGTGAGATAAATCTCAGTAAGAAATATATATATAACCTTACTGGTGAGGTTTGGTTCTCACAAGAAATGTATCAATAGCAATAATTCAAGAACAGTGAACAATATGGAATAACAATGAAATAGGAATCATAATGAAATACAAAGTGGTATTTATAGCCCATTGAGTTCAATTTCAATATGAATAATCCAATATTATACTTATAAGAATAAAGTATTCAACTAATGGCATTGAACATAAGGTTCAATGATAATCCATATTAAGGAACAAGATAGCAAATTTCCAATATCAAGTATTAATAACAATTTACCCTAAAAGTATGGGTTCAATATCAAATAACAATATCTTTTATATGTTAGTAATGACTACTGACAGTATGGCAGAGGTCACAAATTGGGATATGCCTGCAATAATATCATACATATGATCGGTCTGCATGGCTAGGACCTTACTCCTCTCCTAGCTGGGATTGGTAAAAATATCCTTGTGCACAAGTCCGATGTTATTTAAACTACCCCATCGGATGAGTAGTTCCATCAATGCTAACTTTAGAATTTACATATACATATTCAACGAATATCAATGAAAAATGGGATTCAATTATTTTAGAAATAACAAAATTATATACAATTTATCCCAATACCAAATATACTAATTATATGCATATTCAAAGAAAGAATATTGCATAATAAAATGAATATACAAATAAATCAAAAAGTTGCACCAAATGTGCTTTGAAATAAAATTTGGCAAAAAAATATACATTTTTGTTCCCAATGGCTAATAATTTTTGGTATTATGCAAATTGAATCACCTTTAGGTCAATAACAAAGGGTATAGATTCAATTTGCCAAAAACTTAATCAAGTATCAATTTTATGGAAAGTCAAAGAAAAGTCAAGCTTTTCATAATTCAATCAAATATGGTACTTTGAAAATAAAATATACCATTGGCCTCTAAATAAACAATTCAAGGGTTTCAATAAATCAAATGAAATATTAGTAATGCAAGTAAAAATCAATAAGGTTTTGGCCATGGTACCAAATAATACAAGAAATATCAATTCAACAATGAATTCACAATAACAAGTAAAATTATATATACATTACTCACCTTAAGGTCAAATCCAAGCAAACCCCTCTAAAAAAGGCAAAAGGAATGATGGTATTCCTGACCTTCCTTTTCTTTCTCTTTGCCTCTTGAAGCTACAACTAATACAATACTTAATTTAGAATACAAGATAGCACATTAAATTTATTAATATACAACTTAATGTCCTTTTCTTAGACTAACAGTCTTGACTCAGGTTCCTATATTTTGAGCTACACTTATCCAATTGATTCCATTCTTCTTTTTAATGAAACTATACATCTTAATTTCTAACATATCCAAAATTCAGTTCAATCTGGACATTGTACAATTAATGGTGGACTTTTAAATTCAAACCTGTAACCCTGCAACTCTCATCTGGACAGACTGTATTTTATCTCCTGTAAATAATTTCATACACTACCAATTATAAAACCCTTTTACAGAAATTTAGATGACATATAAATGGATATTTTCTATGTTTAATACTTTTCCAAATTCTGTCATTTAGGTCCCCAAACTGTCAAAAAACAGTAGGGTTTCTTGTCTGCTTAACATTCTGAGTCAGTCTCAATCATTAACCCATAACTCATAGCACCGATCAATTCTATCAAAATTCTTATACAGGAATTTAATTAAAACTTAAATGAACAACTTTTATGTTCCATAGATTTCTAAATTCTGAACTTAAGGCCACGAAATTGGTAGTCCAACTTTCTGCTTATAACCAGGAATTTCAGAATTCGAAAATTTCAGAATTCCCAAACCCTAATCTATCTATCAAACCATTATGAGTTTGAAATTCTAACTCCATAGAACCTCTATACAACCTCTACATCACCATATAGATCAATAAAATTCAACAAAAGAATGAGTTATAGAAATTACCTCTTGAAGAAAACTTACTTAAAAACTTCTTCTAAGGCCAAAAAGCTTGATTAGGTAAAGAGATGATATTTATTTGTGAAGGAATTTTAGTTAGATCATAAGATTTAAGTGATGCATGAAGAAAAATGGAGGTTGGCTATGGTGGATGTGAGTTTTGGCCAAAGAAAATGGAGAAGATGAAGTTTTCTCTTTTAAGTGTTCTTTATATACAAAACCTACTCATCTCACAATTAGGCCTATAGTTCCTCTTATTTACCCTTTTGCCATTTTGTCTTAAATAATTTTACAACTTAAAAATAATTCTAACTAATTTTAATTTACCCATTAATCATCTAATTAAATAATAGAAAAGAAAATCTGGTCAAATTCCTTTTTATGATTTAATTAAAAATCAAATTCTAACCTATACTCAATAAGCACATAATTAGAGCTCTTAACTTTATTTAATTAATTAGTCAACTTAATGGTCTTATTTTCACTTCAAATAAAATCCTATAAGTCATTGATACATCCAATTTCAATAGCCCTCTATCAATTTTGACATTCAAAATTATGAAAATTTTTGAGAAATTCCCACCCAATTCACTGTTCATTTCTCTATTCATGCAATTTCACTTGATGAGCATGTAGGGTATTACATATATGATTGATACAAAGAATGTAGTTCTTGAATATAATTGATCATATTTAAAATTCATGATAGAATTGAAAAACTGCAAAATTTTAAGTATTTTTATGTCATTAGTTTTTTTAAAAAAATATTTATTTATTTATTGTCATTAATCCTAACTTTACTTTTATGGAGAAATAGCATATGCAGGCTACATTTGTTAACTAGGTTCCATGGTAGTGATGGGATGGCAGACAAAATTTTCCAAGCTAATTAGGAAATTATAAGGGAGAAATCTGCAAAGTAATTAAGAAATGTTTTCAAAGGAAGAGAATGTTGAGAAGCATGAACTATGTAGTGATTTCTCTAATTTCAAAACTTAAAGAGCCAAAACAAATGAAAGATCTTCGACCAATAGTCCTATGCATATTGTTCTATAAAATCATATCTAAAATTTTGACTTTAAGGCTTCAAGAGATAATTTCTTAACTGATAAGTGAGTCAGAGAGTACATTTCTAAGGGGAAGGAATTTCTTAGATAAAATTTTAATTATTCATGAGTCTATCCACCATCTAAAAATTAGAAGTATTTAAGATGGACACAACCTTGAAAATTGATATGAGCAAAGCCTATCAATGTGTAGAGTGGAGATTCCTAAAACATATGATGGGAAAGTTGGATTTTATCAAAAATGGATCTTGGGTTATGGAGTGCATATCCACATTAGCTTACTCAGTCAATGTAAATGGGAAGTGTAGGGTTCATTTTTCATCCATCAAGAGGTCTACGGCAAGATGATCCTTTGTGTCCGTACTTATTCCTTTTATGAGTGGAGGGCTTATCTAATATGTTGACCTAAGCAGAGGCAAGAAAGTAATTTACAAGTTTGTAAATTGTAAGAAGCCCCACCATATATCATCTACTATTTGTTAATGATTTTCAATTATTCTGTCGTGCTTCAGTTGAGGATGCTTTGAGAATTCAATAATTTATCCAACAAAATAACAATGCTATCGAGCAAGAAATCAATATGGAGAAGTCATCACTCTTCGTCAGTGAAAACACCTCTTAAAGATTAAGGGATAGGCTAGTTAGGTAGTTAAGAATTCCAAATATAGGAGGGGCAAGATAAATACTTAGGGCCGCCAATGATGGTTAATAAATCAAAAAAGCAAAATTTCAATGAGATAGTAAATAAAGTTGAAATGAAAGTCCAGGATTGGAAGAAAAAATTATTATCTATGGGTGGAAAAGAGGTTTTGATCAAATCAATAGCTTAGTAGTATCGAGTGTAATATCTGTCATTTTTGGGCTATTTTATTAATTATATGTTAGTTGAATTTAATTTATTGAAGATATGAATGTTTGAGGAAATCCAAAAATTTTTGGTTGCAGGGTGGATTATTGTGAGGCTGATTTCTTGATTTTAAAGGAATAATTTGATAAAGTGTAAAATATAAAAGTTATAGGTGTATATCTCATATTTAATTCTGTAAATGGTTTGGTAAAATTCTGTGTATGTGAAGAGTTATGTCTCCTTGATCAGGACCTGTCTGATTCATTATTCTCTACAGTAAATCTTTGAGTATTTGAATTTTTTAGGAATGACTGAGGATGATTGAGTCAAAAGTGTAAACATGAAAAATCTTCCTTTATGTGCTTTAATGTTTTCTGTAAAATTTCAGGAGATTTGAATAAGTATAACTCAGTGGAGAGTAGAATTACTCAGGTATATTCGGATGAGTTTTGGGCAGTAAGTCAGGGTGAAATTTAGAGAGTCTCCATAGTCTGTGTAGTTATCTTTGTGATTTGAATTTTGGATATGTTGGACCCCTAAATGTCTATTTTAAGTGACAAAAAGAATTAGGAAGTTTGGATGTTTGTAGTTCATTGGCGAGCGGATTAAATATAAGTTGTCGAGGAAGGGTTTCAGCTCGGCAGGTATTGGTATTAACAAGCCGGCAAATGCGAGGAGGCAGTTCGCGAGCAGAGTTTGGCGAAGAGGGAATAGGCGAGGTGGCATTATGCGAAGAGGCATTACTGAGGTGGCATGTGCGAAGAGGGAGATAGGTGAGCAGAGTTTGGCGAAGAGGAATAAGCGAGGTAGCATTATGCAAAGAGGCATTGCCAAGGTGGCATATGCGAAGAGGGAAATAGGTGAAGTGAGTTGGCGAAGAGGCATATGCGAGGCGGCATATGCGAAGAGGAGTTTGCGAGGAGAGTTTGGCAAGGCAGCTTATGCGAGGTGGCATATGCGAAGTGGGAATTGCGAGCTAGCTTATGCGAAGTGACATTGCCGAAGTGGATTGACGAAGTGGGAATTGCGAGCTGGCTTATGCGAGGTGGCATTGCCGAGGCGGGTTGGCGAGGCAAGCTGGCGAGCAGAATTTTTAGGCAGTAGCCTATTTAACCAGTACCAGTAGCGATTTTCTGCACGATTTTCTTTCTTTTTCTTTTCATTCTTCTTCAGTTCTTCTTAGATTTGTTCCATTTCTTTTCTAATGCATTAATACTTAAAATTAATGCATTAGATCCTTAGATTATCATATTTTAAGACATCAATTGGTAGTTTCAAGCAGATTTTTTCAAAAATTAGTTTTTGAAGGAATAAGGTAAAATTTCTTCAAATGTCATTTTCTTGTTAGATTAATAAAGTCTGGTAGTTAGAATAGTTAATTAAAGGTGTATAGAATTTATTGCAAGTATTTTGAGGTTATTAATGGAAATTAATGTGAGAGAAATCAGAATTTATAAGTTATCATGAATAGTGATGTGAACAGTAAATTCGAATTAAATTCAAATTTTTCTTTAAGAGTTGAATTAAATTGATATTGGGAATCAAAAATAGATACTATAAGATGAGTAAATTTTAAGAAATCATATTGAATATTATTGATTAAGGTAAACCATAATTTTGAATATTTGAGAAAAATTTTCTTAGGAGGAGAAAATCAAGAAAATTGAGGAGATTATTGTTGAGCAAACTATTAAAGGAAATTCAAGGATAAATTGTGTAGAGGTAAGTATAAACATTGCATTTGCTTATTACTTCTTTGAAATGATTTGTCCAAGCATTCTAAATGTTCACCCATATAATTCTCATATACATGATATTATACTATATAACTATTATTTGAAATCCCTATGATGTTCTCAAACAATTAATGAATTGTTCCATGTGATTACATTATATGAATGCAAATGGCTTGGTCATTCTTCTATCTTGACTGAATTTATATTATATGTTGATGGTCTTGCGACCAATATGTTTCTTATTAGATTAAAACCATATGACCCTATGGATAGAACGCTCTTCCCAATGAGGGTAAATTCATTGGTCCACTGTGTACTTTGGGAACCTAGCTGATAGGGTTTTTATCAGTGTTCCACCTAGAGGGGACCATGAGCTCTAGGCGTATGCCTGGCCAAGCATGCATTTGCGATAAGGTAGCAAAGACTACCAATGCGCTCTGTTATGATAGGTAGCATGGCTACTGATGCACTCTGTAGTTCTATCATATGATTTGACAGTGCTATTCGATTGTGAGCACTTATGTTCTTGTAAGCCTAACCATATGATGATTTCTTACCCATGTTCTTGGAATTGTTCTTTCCTTTGGATTGATATATATGTATATGTATATATATTTCTTTCATATTGCATGTTCATATCTTACTGAGTTGAAGGCTCACTCTTCTTCTGTGGATTTCAGGTGATAGTGTAGCTCGTGAGGGAGCTAGTAGAGAAGATCAAGCTTCTTGATTTATTCTTCCAAGAAGCCTTCGTTGTAATCATTTTGAAATATGTATTTATGTATATTCATTGTATGGTATTATGGTATTGCACATATTGGGAGTATACTCTAGAGCTCCGTAGTTAGTTATTAAAGAGGACACTATTTTGATGTATAAATTGTTACATTTTGAGTTGCCCTTGTTCCTTAATGATGTGGGATACATCTTTTGATCAGTAAGGAACAAGAGGAAATTATGAAATGATAGAAATAAAGATATGAATTATGGTTATATGGATCATAAAAATGAATATTGAATGATATCTATATTTGTTATGAATGTGTAATATAAATGAGATCCAGGATATGGGAGTTCTACGGGTTTATGGTGGCCTTAAGCCTACCCTTGCCCTAGGATCGTCGCACCACTGGGATCGGGGTGTGATAGAGATGGTATCATAGCTATAGGTTTATAATCCTTAACATAGAAGATAAAAGAGATACATGAGCACTAGTATACGTATTGATTAAGATAACTACGGAGCATAGGATTTGTGTCTCGTTCAATTGTGTCTTCCTTTGGTATATATATCTACGTTAAGTATACGTAGTGAGTTTGATAATATTTGTTCTTCTTATCAGTATCGAGATGCCTCCACGTCGTGGTAGAGGATGAGGTCGAGGCCGTCCTAGGCAAGATCTACCTTCTGAAGAGGGTTCTGTAGGTGGTAATGGAGGAGATGAGGTCCCTCCCGTGCCGCCAGTAGATGTGGCTCATATGGCTCAGTAATTAGATCAGCTGCAAAGGAATTATGCAATGATAGCTGAGTTCATTACTCAACAAAGGTAGCAACAGGTACCTCCAGTTCAGGTTCCAGAAATCCCTGTTCCTCCAGTAGTTCCACCACCTATAGTGCGTCAAGAGGAAGAGGTATCATTTGAGAGGTTTCTAAAGCTTAAGCCCTCAGAATATAAAGGGGAAATGGATCCTACAGATTTCCTAGAGGAAATTAAAGAGAAAGTACAGATTCTAAGGATTACTGACAGAAGAGCCATAGAATTTGTGGGATATTTGATGAAGGCTGAGGCCAATGATTGGTTTAAAAGAAGCATTTCTAGCATGCTTCAGGAAAATGAGGATCTATAATGGGAAAGATTCAAGGAATTGGTGCTGAATAAATTTCTTCCTGAGAGCATGAGAGAAGCTAAATCTTTAGAATAAGAGAGATTGGTTCAGACCCCTGGTATGAGTGTTTCAGAGTACGCTAGGAAGTTCAGCCAGTTAAGTAAATTTGCTCCTGCATTGGTGCCTACAGAAGCGGCACGGATTCAAAGGTTCCGCAGAGGGTTAGTGGCTCCATTGTTTAAACTCCTAGCTGCCCTTGAGTTTGATTCCTATTCTAAGCTGGTGAACAAGGCTAAGATAATTGAGAATAGGGAGATGGAAGCCAGATCAGAAAGGGTTGAGAAGAAGAAGTTCAAAGTAGATAGTTCATCTAAACCAGATAGTGGGATGAAGATCATGGGAGTGGCCCATCAATTAGCTTCTAGGAGTGGGTATAGAGGACATTCAGAGAGGCCACAGCAGATTCGGACTACTCCTGGACCTATTTCTCAGATGAGCCATGGTTCAACTTGCTTTGCACCGGCCAGGACTCCTAAACCTTTGTGTCCTACATGTGGAAAATTTTATAGTGGTCCTTGTCATTATGCATCAGGAGCATGTTTTAGGTGTGGACAGCAAGGTCATTTTCTCAAGAATTGTCCACAACCACCCTTTGGAGGTAGACCTCAGGCTTCTCAGGCTGCAGTTCAGATGAGTAGAGAGAGGAGCATTAATCAGCTGCCAGGAGGCGGCAAAGGTATTTTGGGCAGGACTGTTGAGGCTGGTAGAGGATCAGGACAACATGTGGCTCAGGATTCGGGATCGATTCCCATGGGTAGAGGCAGAGGGAGAGTTTTTGCTCTAGCACAACATGAAGCCCAAGCATCCAACACAGTTGTTACAGGTATTCTTCCGATTCAAGCCTTGAATGCTAGAGTATTGTTTGATTCAGGAGCTACACATTCCTTTGTATCATTGTGTTTTCCTAAGAAGTTGCATGAGCCTTGTGTATTGCTTGAAAGTGTGTTGGTTGTTTCTACTGCTTTAGATGAAGAGATTAAAGTCCAGAACTCCTATCCATCTTGTGTGGTTAGCATAGGTGGCAAGAGCTTGAATATGGATTTGATTGAATTGTCGGTGTTGGATTTTGATGTGATTTTGTGTATGGATTGGTTGTCCAAGCACTATGCTATTATAGATTGTAATGGAAAGAAGCTAGTCTTTAAGCCACCTTCAAGTGAGGAATTTAAGTTTCAAGGGGAGCAGAGCGAAGTACCATAGAATGTGATATCTGCCATTAGGGCAAGAAGATTATTAAGGAAGGGTTGCCAAGGGTATTTGGCTTATGTTCGGGATACTTGTAAGGAAGTGAGAGACTTGGATCAGATTCCAATAGTCAATGAGTTTTTGGACTTATTTCCTAAAGAATTACTAGGGTTGCCACCGATTTCTACCTGGCACGAGTTCGATTTCTATTCCTCCCTACCGTATGGCACCAGTTGAGTTGAAAGAATTGAAAATCCAGTTGCAAGATTTGTTTGATAAGGGATTCATTAGACCCAGTAGTTCACCGTGGAGAGCACCTGTACTCTTTGTGAAGAAGAAGGATGGTTCTATGAGATTGTGTATTGATTACAGGCAGTTCAACAGAGTCACCATCAAGAATAAGTATCCCTTGCCAAGAATAGATGATTGATTTGATCAGTTGCAAGGTGCAAGTCATTTCTCCAAGATAGACTTAAGGTCGGGGTACCATCAGTTGAGAATTCGGAATGAGGATGTATCGAAGACGGCTTTTCAGACCAGATATGGGCACTATGAGTTCTTAGTGTTGCCATTTGGATTGAGTAATGCACCAGCTGCATTCATGGACTTGATAAACAGGGTGTTCAGGCCATTTTTGGATAAGTTTGTCATTGTGTTTATTGATGTCATTCTTGTGTATTCTAAAAGTAAAGAAGAGTATAAAGAGCATCTTCGGATTGTATTGCAAACCTTAAGGAAGCACGAGTTGTTTGCCAAGTTCTCCAAATGCTAGTTTTGGCTGGATAGTGTATGTTTCCTTGGTCATGTGGTGAGTAAAGAAGGACTTAAAGTGGATCCGAAGAAAGTATATGCAATCCTTAACTGGCCTAAACCCACAAACGTATCAGAAGTTAGAAGTTTCTTGGGTTTGGCAGGTTTTTATAGGAGATTTGTGCAAGATTTCTCCAGAATTGCAGCACCTTTGACTAAGCTTACTCAGAAGCGGGTGAAATTTCAATGGACAGAAGCTTGTGAAGGAAGCTTTCACAAGTTGAAGACTTGTCTCACCACGGCACCTGTCTTAGTTTTGCCGTTCGGTGAAGGAGGATTTGGGTTATATTGTGATGTATCAAGAGTGGGGCTTGGATATTTACTAATGTAGCATGGTAAGGTGATAGCTTATGCTTCGAGGCAGTTGAGGAAGCATGAAATGAATTACCCTACGCATGATTTGGAGATGGGTGCAGTAGTACTTGTATTGAAGATCTGGAGACACTACCTGTATGGTGAGAAGTGTGAAATCTTCACATATCATAAGAGTTTGAAATATATATTTCAACAAAAAGATCTTAACCTTAGGCAAAGAAGGTGGGTTGAATTGCTTAAGGATTATGACTGTGAAATTTTATATCATCCAGGGAAAGCTAATGTAGTAGCAGATGCATTGAGTAGGAAGTCCTTGGGGAGTTTATCCCATATACAAGTGAGTAGAATACCTTTAATGAGGGAAGTGCAGAGATTGCATGATATGGGAATCAGTTGGGAATTGTCAGATTCAGGAGTGCTGTTAGCAAACTTTCAAGTCAAGCCATTTCTCATTGATCAAATTAGAGAAGCTCAAGACAAAGACCCTCATTTGGTAAAGATAAAGAATGATGTGGGATTAGAAAAAACTCCAGGATTTGATGTGACTGATGGCATGTTGAGACATGGTAGCAAGTTATGTGTTCCAGCAGTTGATGGTTTGAGAGATATGATTCTTAAGGAAGCACATCATGCCAAGTCTAATGTGCATCCAGGTGCAACAAAGATGTACCACGACATTAAGAATTCATATTGGTGGAGTGGAATGAAAAGGGATGTTGCGGAATATGTATCCAAATGTCTAACTTATCAACAAGTCAAGTTCGAGTATCAAAAACTATCGGGGTTACTCCAAGAGTTACCATTGCTAAAATGGAAATAGGAGAGAGTAACTATGGATTTTGTGGTTGGATTGCTAAGGACTTCAAGGGGCTATGACTCAATATGGGTCATTGTGGATAGATTAACCAAGTTAGCTCATTTCTTGCCAGTTAAGATGACTTATGCAGCTTCTCAGTATGCTCAGATTTATGTTGATGAGATTGTCAAACTTCATGGAGTTCCAGTTTCAATTATCTCAGGTAGAGGTACTCAGTTCACCTCGAGGTTTTGGCAGAAATTACAAGAATGTATGGGTACACAGCTTGATTTTAGCACAGCTTTCCATACGCAAACAGATGGGCAATTAGAGAGGACCATCCAAACTCTAGAAGACATGCTGAGGATGTGCATTCTAGACTTTGGAGGAAATTGGGATGCTCACTTGCCATTAATAGAGTTTGCTTACAACAACAGGTACCATTCCATGATTCAGATGTCCCCTTATGAAGCTTTGTATGGCAGGAAATGTAGATCTCCTTTATGATGGGATAAAATTGGAGAAAAGTATATCGAAGGACCAGAGTTGATACGATATACGTCAGAAAAGGTTCCACTGATCCGAGAAAGATTAAAGACAGCTTTCAGTCGCCAAAAGAGCTATGCCGACCCAAAGAGAAAAGATCTTCAATTTTCCATTGGAGATATTGTATTTCTAAATATCTCTCTAATGAAAGGAGTTCTACGGTTTGGCAAGAGAGGCAAGCTGTCTCCACGATTTATTGGACCCTTTGAAATTCTGAGCAAGGTTGGAGAAGTTTCATACAAGTTACCTTTGCCTGCTAGCATGGAGAATGTACATTCTGTATTTCATGTATCGATGCTTCGGAAGTATATTGGCAACCCTTCTCATATGCTACAAATGTCGAAAGTGGATCTCCAACCAAATTTGACGTATGAAAAAACTCTAATTGCAATTATGGATCGAATAGTTAAGAAGTTAAGGAATAAAGATATACCAATGGTTAAGGTCTTATGGAGAAATCAAGCTATGGAAGAGTGCACTTGGGAAAGTGAGCAAAGCATGCAAGACAAATATCCCTATCTATTTCAAGCTTAAGGCAACTATAATATCCGCTATTTTGCAGTATATTTGTTGATTTTATTTGTTTGGAGAATTTTAAAGTTTAAATGAGAAGTTTGAAAATTTCAGAAACTTTTGTTTTGAACTGCAGTAGAATTCAGTGTTGACCATTACTTGCTCTGAAAGACATAATTAGGTAAGGTGTAAAATATGAAAGTTGTTAATTTATGTCTTAGCTATAATTCTGTAAAATGGTTTGGTAAAATTCTGAGTATGTGGTGAGTTGTGTCTATTTGAGCAAGACTGGTCTGGATGAGAATTCCTACAGGGATGCAGTATATGTTTGGAATTTTTGGGAATATCTTAGACAGAATTTGTTGAAGTTGTAAACATGAAATATGTTTCTGTGTATGTTCCGATGATGTCTATAAAATTTCAGAATTTTTGGATAGGTTTACCTCAGTGGAGAGTGTTTTGTATCAGGGCTGTTCAGTTGGATTTTGATGTAGGAGTCTGGGTGACTTTTGGAGAGTCACCACTGTCTGAGTGTTGATTAATTTGATATGGAATTTGGATATGTTGTGCTTCTGTCTGTTGATTTTAAGTGGCAAGAAGAATTGATGAGTTTGGATTAGTGTAGCTCATTTGCGAGCTGGCTTAATGTGGGATGTTCAGAC
>CANXYC010098720.1:0-10529 GCA_948193065.1 Aleurites moluccanus | reverse complement strand
TTGTACCTATTTAGTTATTGCGATGCATGTAAATTCACTGAGTATCATCTATACTCACCCGTTTGATTGTTTACCCATTTCAGGAAAGAAGTAAGTTGCAGAATCCCGACATCTGTCTTCCATGGATTTCTGCTGCAGTTTATTTGTATAAATTCTGGATTTCTGTATTATTATTTGAGATTTCTTTATTTAGCTGCTCCATGGGTATGTATGGGATAGTTAGGAGATTTATATTACTTAATATACATTGATAATTATATTTTGAGTTATATGATGGTTTATGATGAGATATGTGAATGATACAGCCAGCTATAGAATGAATAACAAGATAATTTAATGGATGATAATTATATTAAATGATTATATTTATGTTGAGGTTGATAGATTGTGTAATGATATTGGGTTCTACGGATGCCGGTCACCATTGGAATTTCCCGTGCCCCAGGACCGTCGTGGTCCGGGAAATCGGGTCGTGACAATTTTGGCCCCTCAGTAGGTTACCGATACTCATAGGTCCCAACCAAAATTACCTCTAAAATTCAACAACTATCGCTTCCTTGATTCAAGCACAAGAACAAAGAAGCTCCAGGAACAACTATGAAACTATTTTGATCAGACTGGTAAGTCTCAGTATTTTTTCTCTGTGTATACAAGACTTCTCCTTACTGTAATATATAGGAAAAAGGAACCAACGTTCACAGGTAAAATTTTAATGCCATAATTGGGTGAATTAAAGAAAGAATAGTCATAGCGATTTGCACATATGTTCTTAGTGGCACATGAATCTATCACTCAAGCTTTGTGATTTTCTACCATGTTCACCTCAGTCACCATTGCAACTATTGTATCCTCATCTTCAGTTTCCACCAAATTTGCCCTATGGAAGGTGTTGTTCTTTTCTCCCTTTTTGTGTCTACATTGGGCAGCATAGTGACCTAAAACTCCACAAACAAAACAAGCTCCCTTAGTTTTCTTAGACTGATATTAATTTGACCTATTGCCCTGGTTGAAATTGCGGTGTTGACCATGTCCCTGGTTGTTATGGCATTTCTGCCCATGGTTATATCTAGAGTTGTCATGGTTTTTCTTTCTATCTTTAACTAGGTTGGCTTTATAGATTAATTCCTTAGCTTTGGCAGCTTGGTTCAACTTTCTATTTTTCTCTTCAATTTTAATATGGATTATAAGTTCCTCAAGAGTAAAATCTTTGCTCTTATGTTTCATATTGTTCTTATAATCTAACCAGGACTCAGGTTAATTATCAATCAAAGAGCCAACAACAAAGGCATGAGGCAAAATAATATTCTCAATAGTTAATTGATTAACAACCAAATGAAACTCATGAATTTGTGCAGAGACATCCTTATCATCAGACATTTGAAAATGCAAAAAATTCCCTATAGCATATTTCTTAACTCTAGCATCCTCAATAACATATTTCAAAATTAAAGCATCTCATAACTCAATGGCAGTCTTATATAAACAGTAAACATCAAATAATTCATTAGATAAAGCATTTAAAAGGATAGCCCTACAAATTTTATCAATAGAAGTCCAAATAGACAATTTCTCCAATTTGTCTTTTTTAGCAGTCTCATCATCAAAATCAATAGGGTCATAATGTTTTGGTTCAGACGAAACATGGCTAACCTTAACTATATCCAGTACCAACATCAATTTAGTTTGCCAACGTTTAAAATTCTCACCGTTGAAAGGTTCTATTCTGGCTTAATCAGGAACAACCTTAGTGGCAGCAAGCATAGCAGAATCAACATGATTAGAAGCCATATTATTCCTTAAGATTGTTGTTCTTAGCAATTAACCAGAATTGAAAATAAAGACCAGAAACAATCACCAAGTTATTCAAAACCAAATAAAATAGAAAATAATATTGAAACAGCTTATCTGATTAGCTGAGGCATGAGATATCATTATCCTTAAGGAATATTTTACCCCTCAATAAGTTACTGATGCTCACAGGTCTCAACTGAAATCACATCCAAGATTTAACAGCTATAGCTTTCTTGATTCAAGCACAAGAACAAATAAGCTCCAGGAACAACTATAAAACTATTTTAATCATACTGGTAAGACTCTATGTCAACAAGACTTTTCTTTACTATAATATATAGGAGAAATGAACCAACATTCATAGACAAAATTTTAATGTCATAATTGGGTGAATTAAAGAAAGAATGGTCATAACCATTAGTGAGAAGATTTTTCAGTTTAGGAAAATTAAATAGGTTTTGAGTCTGTTATAGTTGGGTGAATTTAAAAGAAATAAAAAAAAAGTGTTTCGATTTTACACGCGCGCACCCCACCATACCGCGTCGAGCCTGGCCGAGCAGTGCGCGCGTGTGTGTTATAAGATCTGTACCCACTCATGCCACATGTATAGTGTGGTCCACTCAGAAGTCCTTATTGACTATGAAGTGTAATAGTCAATATATACTCTTATAAAAGTTTGTAATATTTCAATATGGGATATAATGTCTTTTGATATACCCACTTATATATTATATATATAACAAACAGTTCTTCTTTTTTGCAGGATATTAGTTATTTGACAAGGCTATTCTTCTTTTTCTTTTATCTCAAGTTGAGTTAAGGTCTAGAAGATTTCGTTAGTTTTTCATTTAGATGATTTCCAATGTTAAAGTGGATTTATTATCCAAACTTATTTAAAAATATTTATTTTAAAATTGACATTATTGAAATGGATGATTAGCAATCATACTTAATTATTTTAATTTTTAGTTATTTTATTTTTGGGATATTTGTATATTGAGGTATTTAAATCGTTATTTGATCAATAGTTATAGTAATTGCTAGGCTTGTGTGATTGGATTTCGGTTTAGTTACATGTCGGTTATGACCTCGAATTTAGGTCATGACAGGCACCACCCGATGTTCCTGGCGGGTTTTCCCCTCTTTCCCGGTGGATCCAAGCCAAAATCCCCAAATTTCCCTCTAACCTCCTATAAATATCCCCCTTACACCCTCACTTCCACCCACTTCTCTCTTTAAGAAACCTTAGCCTCTCTCCTTTTGACAAAACTAATTAAATTAATTAATTTAAACTAAATTAAAATCAAATAAACTCTAATTAACTCTATTTGAGTTTCATAATTAATATACAAACAAAGTATAATCTTCTTTGGAGTCAAACTGAATTTTCTTAATTCTCATTGAATTAAGGAATATAGATTAAGAAATAAGTGCATAGAGCCTCAAATTAATTTTTTTTGAATTAATTTTCTTTTCTAAACCGAAACCAATATAAGAATTTTGATCGGGTAAAACCTCTGACCATCTCTATCGAAGGTAACTCCCTCAATCCAAATCTATACAATTTAGGGCATCCTAAATTGCATCCAGTCTTCCCCTCAAGCTTCTAAAGATACTTAAAGTCTAAAACTCATTGTCAAACCAAAAATACCCTTCATAAGAAGGTAAACTACACATATTTTGATTCCTATTTTAGGGGATACATAGGCATGTTGGTTCAGCATCAAGTCAAATACCCTAAAAACCCTTTTTCTCTTTTGTTGCATCAATTTTATGTTATTCGTTTATTTAATGTTAGAAAATTTGTGATCAACTTAAAACTCATAAGGGTTAGAGTTGATATTTCCTATTTTACTATTCAAATGTAATTTATTGCTTTATTTTTCTTGCTTTGGATGAATGATTTAACTATTTTATTTGTTGTTCTGCATCTAATAATTGTCATTCACAAAAATAACATTTTTAAGTCATGATTAAATTGAAAGCCAAATCATTATTACTTTCCACCGAAAACACAGTTCTCAAAACTATAAATATGGTTTGAAAGTCTAGTGTTTTTTTTATTGGATTATAATTGGAGTTAAAATTGGATTATTACCTTATATTTTTGAACAAAAATAAATTAAGGTGGTGACTCTCTGTAAAGTTTCAAAAATCAAAATCGTTTTCAAAATATGACAAGGGTGCAGGGTTATACGCTCTGCAGATCCATGAGACTGAGCCCTGATGAGCATTTTGATCCCTTAGCAGACTTGGATGTAGGTGTTCGGGCGAGGCCTTACAAATATTTATTAAATAAACATGAAAAATTCTTTGAATTTTAAATTAAAATAATACAAACTCATAAAATATTTTTATATTCACTACTTAAATTAAATATTCTTAAAATAATTATTATTTATGAATAAAATTAAATAAATAAAAATTGAGGGTGTCATACTAGTAGTTTCAATAACCATGCGGCCATGTCAAAGTAAATATAAAATACTTATAATAACAAATTAGACATTACTATTTCTATAATATTCACCAAAAAATGTTAAGCATTATTCTTATATATTAATAGTATTTTTAGTATGGAATTCATATTTTTATAATTTAATTTTTTAGATTATAATTTAATTTTGGAAGGAAAATTAATATTTAAAGTTTTTGCAATAGTTATTGAATTAGATTTTGACCAAATAGATTCATTAGTTTTATAAATTGATAAAATTATCCTTAAAATTTAAATATTTTTGTAAATTTTAGTCAATAATTATATAATTTTTTAGCATTAAGAAGATAATTAATATGAGTGAAACTTGAATTCTAGTAAATTGAAATTATTTTTTCTTACCATTATATTAACATAATAATTATCAATAAGTTACAATCATATATACAATAATAACATCAAATAAATTATGGCGTCTTTTTATAATTTATCTTAATTAATTTCAGTAATATTTGAAGTTAATATCTCGAAAAATCAAGTTTTTGTAGTTGATAACATGAAGTTTCAATAATCTTTATGGTGATTGTTATAATGCTAATACCATAAGTTGTACATATTTTGTGAAAAATAATCCAAGGAGATAATGTTTTAAAAAGATCTTATCCCACCTAATTAAGGATAAGTGATTTTAATTTATTTTATTTTCCTTTAATTCTTTAAGATTTTATCTAAAATCTATATCTAACAAAAATTTCCATTCTACAGTAACTAAATAACGTTAATTTATTTTCTTCTATTATTTTACCACTATAACGCTAACTTCTCCTACTTTTTTGTTTTACTGATAATTTTTCTTTAAAAAGAAGATAATTATTTATAAAAAAGAGATAGATAAAAAAATTATTCATTAATTTTTTGATGTTCCTGTTTCCTGATTAATTCAGTTGGCCTGTTGAAGTATCGGGGATTACACAAGTAAATCCTTAAATACAGTGCTTCTTGTGCACACCTCAGACTTATTTTCTTCAATTTTTCCTAAAATTCTTAAGGATTTAACATAATGAGTTCATCTCCTACCAACATTGTTGATATCACTGATGTTGTAAATTCATTTGCTCTCACCTTTGTTAATAATGTCTCTAGTTTCCTACCTATAATTAATGCTACTTCGCCTATTGCCATGCTGGTGTTCATGTTTCAATCAATGGTGTGCCTTATGCCAAATCTTTTTCCTGATATATCCAAAATCGAAGTGTTCAATGCACAAAATTTTAAAAGGTGGCAAGAAATAATTTTTTCAATTTTAGATATTCATGTTGTTGCTTGGGTCCTTACTGAACCTAAAATCGATGCAAATTTTGATGATTGGATTCATGCCAATAGAGTTTGTAGACACGCAATAATTAGCACTCTATCTAATGAATTTTTGATATTTATTGTTCTTACAAATAAGCCAACGAGATATGGAATTCTATGACCGCAAAATATACTGTTGAAGATGCTGGCAAACAAAAGTTTGTAATTGAAAATTTCTATCGATGGGAGATGACCAATGACAAGGACATCAAAGTGCAGATCAATGAATACCACAAATTACTTGAGGACCTAAAAGAAGAAAATATTACTTTACAAGAAGAATTAGTTGCAGGTTTGCTTATTGAAAAACTACCGGAAACATGGAATGATTAAAAGAACCAATTGAAGTACAAACATAGACAATTATCACTTGCATATTTAATTAGTCACATCATCATTGAAGACACCAATAGAAAGGAACTCAAAATTTTCAAAGCAAATGTTATAGCTTTTAGAGCAAATTTAGTGCAAGGAAAGGCTAACAACAAAAGGTATGACAATAAAACTCATCACTTTGATTACAAGCCTAAAGTTCCTTTAAGAAAAAAGGAAATTATTTTGTTTGTGGAAAACCAGGTCACCGTGCATCTCAATGTAGAAAGAGAGTGAGAAATGACAATCCTCATAAGCCAAAAGCCAAGTTGGTTGAAGGAGATGACATTATTGCTGCAGTCATATCTCAATCTAATCTTGTGGCCAATGTGAAAGAATGGGTGGTAGACTTTGGTGCTACTAGACATATTTGTACAAACAAAAATGCTTTTTCCTCCTACACTCCTGTAGGGGATGGAGAAGAACATTTGTATCTTGGTGATTCTAGAACAACAAATGTTCTTGGTAAATGAAAAGTTCTTCTCAAACTCACATCTGGAAAGACTCTGGCTCTTAATGAAATGCTTCATATTTCAAATATTAGAGCAAATTTAATTTATATGGCACTATTGGGAAAGGTTGGAGTTAAATTATCTTTTGAATATGATAAGATTATAATGACAAAAAATAATATTTTTGTGGGAAAGGCTATTGTAATAAGGGACTTTTTGTACTTAATATTTCCAATTTGATTAATGAAAATGCATCATCTTCTGCTTACTTGATTGATTCTGGCATGCTAGATTAGTACATGTTAGTGCTACTTATGTTCATAAAATGCAATCACTTGGTTTGATTTCTGGTATTAATAATACATGCTTAAATAAATATGAAATATTTTGTGAAGCTAAATTAACAAAGAAGGCATTTTTTTCAATTCAAAGAGAATCTGAATTGCTAAGTTTAATTTATATTGATTTACAAGATTTAAAGAAAACTATGATTAGAGGTGGTAAGAAATATTATGTGACATTTATAGATGATTTTTCTAGATATACTAAGGTATATTTGCTTAGAAATAAAGATGAGACTTTTGACATGTTTCTTTTATACAAAGCTAAAGTTAAAAATCAATTAAATAAAAAGATTAAAAGAATTAGATCAGATAGATGTGGTGAATATATTTTGTTTAATGACTATTGTGAAAAAGAATGAATAATTTATGAAATTACTCCTCCTTATTCTTCTGAATCAAATGATGTAGCCGAAAGGAAAAACAAAACTTTAGAAGAAATGATGAATGCATCTTCTTAGTTCTTATACACCTAATAATCTTTGTCGTGAAGCTATTTTGTTTGCATGTCATTTACAAAATAGAATACCATATAAGAAAACTGGTAAGACACCATATGAATTATGGAAAGACTATCAACCTAACCTAAAATATTTAAAAGTGTGGAGGTTTCTTGCTAAAGCTATGTTACCTGATCCTAAGAAAATAAGAATTGGCTCTAAGAGATCTGATTGTATGTTCATTGGTTATACTAATCATAGTGTTGCATATAGATTTCTTACTTTAAAAAGTGATGTGATAGATGTTAATACAATTGTTGAGATAAAGAATATTGAATTCTTCGAACATGTCTTTCCTTTGAAATTCGAGATTATTTCTCATGCACCTGCTGAAAATATTTTTGAAAACTCTTCTGAGAAGTTGGGAAGAAGTAAAAGACAAAGAAAATAAACTTTATTTGGAATGATTTTTATACTTACTTTGTTGAAAATGATCAATTGACTTCTTTTTTTTTTATACTGTTTCTACTTCTAATTCTTTCTTTTGGAAAGAAGCTATTAAAATTAAATTCAATTCTATTAGACAAAATAAAACTTGGATTTTGATTGATTTACCACCTTGTGTTAAACCTATTGGTTGCAAATGGATTTTTAAAAGGAAATATAATCATGATAGATCTATTGAAAAATATAAGGCTAGGCTGATTGCAAAAGGTTTTACTCAAAAACAAAATATTGATTATTTTGACATTTTTACTCTTGTGACTATAATTTCATCAATTCGAGTTTTAATTACTCTAGCTTCAATCCATAAGCTTTTTATTCACCAAATGGATGTTAAAACTGCTTTTCTAAATGGTGATTTAGAAGCAGATATTTATATGGTACAACCTGAAGGTTGTGTTGTTTCTGGACAAGAAAATAAAGTTTATAAATTATTAAATCTTTGTATGGTTTAAAACAAGCCTTAAGCAGTGGGTATGAAAAATTTGATCAAGTTTTGTTATATGATGGTTTTACTTTTGTTGAAGTAGATAGATGTATTTATACAAAACATGAAGATGGTGAATGGGTGATTATTTGTTTATATATGGATGACAAGCTTATATTTGTTACTAGTCTTGATATAGCACACAAAAGTAAAAAAGTTTCTTGCCTCTAAATTTGATATGAAAGACATGGATGAAGCAAGTATTATTTTAGGTGTTAAAATCATAAGGAAGGATGATAGCATAATGCTATCTCAAGAACATTACATAGAGAAACTTCTTAAGAAATTTGGACATTTTGATATCACACCAGTGAGTACCCCTTATGATGTTAACACTCAATTAAAGAAAAATCGAGGTAAGCCTATTGAGAAATTTGGACATTTTGATATCACACCAGTGAGTACCACTTATGATGTTAACACTCAATTAAAGAAAAATCGAGGTAAGCCTATTGCTCAATATGAGTATGCACAAATTCTTAGGAGTCTGTTGCATTTAATGAACTTCTTTCGACTTGACATAGCTTATGTTGTGTGTAAATTGAGCAGATACACACATAATCCTAATCGTGATCATTGGGTTGTATTAGTTAGACTAATGAAATATTTGAGAGGCACTATGAACTATGGTATTCTTTATAGTGGATTTCTCGTTGTATTAGAAGGGTACAGTAATGCTAACTAGATCTCAGATTTAGAAGAAATAAAATCCATTAGTGATTATGTATTTACTCTTGGTAAGTGTGTAGTTACTTAAAAGTCAGTTAAACAAACTATCCTTGCCAAATCTACTATGGAATTAGAGTTTATTGCTCTAGAATTAGCTGGCAATGAGGTTGAGTGTGTAATATCTGTCATTTTTGAATTTTTATTAATTGTATGTTTGTTGAAATAATTGAAGATGTAAATGTTTTGAGAAAATCCAGAAAAAAATTTCTGGTTGCAGGGTAGATTTTGAGAGGCTGATTTCTTGATTTTAAAGGAATAATTTAGTAAAGTGTAAAACATAAAAGTTGTAGACTTATATCTTATCTTTAATTTTGTAAAATGGTTCTATAAAATTCTATGTATGTGAAGAGTTATGTCCCCTTGACCAGAACCTGTCTGTTCCATTATTTTCTGCAGGAATCTGAGTATGTTTGAATTTTCTAGGAATGATTGAGGTTGTTTGAGCCAAAAGTGTAAACATGAGAAATGTCCCTTTTTGTGTTGTGTTATTGTCTGTAAAATTTCAGGAGATTTGAATAAGTATAACTCAGTGAAGAGTGAAATGTCTTAGGTCTGTTTGGATGAATTTTGGGCAGTAAGACAAGGTAAAATTTAGAGAGTCACCATAGTCTGTGTAGTTATCTTTTTATTTGAATTTCGGATATGTTAGACCTTTGAATGTCTATTTTAAGTGACAAAAAGAATTAAGAAGTTTGGTTGTTTGTAGCTCTTTTGCGAGCGGATTAAATATAAGTTGTCGAGGAAGTGTTTCAGCTTGGCAGAGACTAGTATTTGCGAGCCAGCATATGCGAAGTGGAGTTAGGCAAAGAGGAATTTGGCGAAGAGGCATATGTGAGATGGCATTTGTGAAGTGGAGTTAGGCGAAGAGGAATTTGGCGAAGAGTCATATGCGAGGCGGCATATGCGAAGTGGAGTTAGGCGAAGAGGAGTTTGGTGAGGCGGCATATGCGAGGCAGCATATGCGAAGTGGAATTAGGCGAAGAGGAGTTTGGCGAAGAGGCATTGCCGAGGCGGCATATGCGAAGTGGAGTTAGGCAAGGCGAGTTGGCGAGGTGGCATATGGAGGCGGCATATGCGAAGAGGAGTTCGCGAGGAGAGTTTGGTGAGGTAGCATATGCGAGGTGGCATATGCAAATTGGATATGCGAAGTGGGAATTGCGTGCTGGCTTATGCGAAGTGGCATTGCCAGAGCGGATTGGCGAAGTAGGAATTGCGAGCTGACATATGCGAGGTGGCATTACCAAGGCGAATTGGCGAGCCGAGCTAGCGAGCAGAATTTTGAGGCAGTAGCTTATTTAATTAGTGCCCAGTAGCGATTTCTCTACACGATTTTCTTTCTTCTTCTCTTCATTCTTCTTCAGTTCTTCTCAGATTAATTCCATTTATTTTTCTAATGCATTAATACTCAAAATTAATGCACTAATTCTCTATATTATCATATTATAAGGCATCAATCTTCAGTTTCAAGTAGATTTTCTTAAGAAAATCAGTTTTGGAGAAATAAGGTAAATTTTCTTCAAATATCATTTTCTTTTAGATTAATAAATTATGGTAGTTAGAATAGTTAATTAAGGGTATATAGAATTTATTACAAGCATTTTGAGGTTATTAATGGTAATT
>CANXYC010098659.1:0-102592 GCA_948193065.1 Aleurites moluccanus | reverse complement strand
TATATCTCAAGCTATATACATCCATAGCATAGTTTATAAGAAAAACTATAAGAAATGCAACCACACATATATATATCCCTATTTAAGTTACAGTACCATGGAATCTCTAATACTGTACAAATATTTACATAATTTATTTTTTTTTTTATATTTTTTTTTTTTTTTTTATATTTTTTAATTTTTTTTTTTAAAATTTTTTTTTATTTTATTTTTTTTTTTTTTTTTAATATTTTTTTTTTTTTTTTTTTTTTTTGTTTTTTTTTTTTTTTAATTTTTTTTTTTTTTTTTTTAAATTAAAAACAAAAATAAAAAAATAAATTATTTTTGTTTTTTTTTTTTATAATAAACTTTATAAAAAAAAAAAAAAAAAAAAAAAAAAAAAAAAACATGAAACAATTTTCTTAATTGAGAAAAAAGAAAATGCCCAAACACTAATGCATTATTGGCATATAAAGGCAGGCATGATGAAAATACTTTAGATTGGAAACAGCTTTGATTCACGCATTTGAAATTTTATATATTGAAGTATTATTGGCCTCTTATAAAAAATTGATGAAATAAAATCCCAAATTAATTGAAGAACATGATTAATTTAAATTTCCATGTGTACAATTCTTCATGCCCAAATAGCTGTATGTGTAGAATCTTTAATGGTTTCTTAATTGAGGATTAAAGAAAATTTTTAAAGCTAGTCGAAATAACAGCTTCATTATCATGCAATTTGTTAATGATGAGATAACCAACTTGGAATAATAAAAAAAAAAACTTAGAATTTGATGAAAGGTTTTCTCTTTGAAATTATTTAATTAAATATTAATAAATTTTTTTGTTATAATTTTTTTTAACAGTAATTAATTAATAAAATTTAAAATATTAACATTTATTTTTAAAATAATCTAAAATTACTAACAAAATAACATATAAATACGTAGATTTTTTTTTTTTAACCTTGAAAAAGGAAAATTAATTATAAATTTATTATTTATGAAAATATATATTTATCGTTAGATTATATTTTAATGTGCTACTAATTAGTAGAAATAAAAAAAATAAATAATTGAGACCTCCTTTAGATTCCTATTACTTTTGTTTGATATGATAAATATATAATATTAATCTAAATTATGTTGTATTACCAACAGAAGACAACTCTAAATAAAAGGAAGCATGAAAAAAAGGGAATTAAAGTGACGAGAGACAATGAGTTGTTTAAACAATTAATTTGTGAAAAATTATTATTTAATTTTTTAGATTTGATTAATTTAATTAATAAGAAATTGTATTTGCATGAGGACACTCATGACTCAACTAATGCTAAGCTTAATTATATACAGCTTTGATTAATTAAAAGAAGTGGGTCTATCACCTACCGGACTAACTTTGATTCGATAGATTTGATACAATGGATATAGAATTTCTATCAATATATAACTATACATTTATGTCCAAAATTATCATTTTTCCAAGCTATATATCTAAAACCACTATTATATTGTGCTAATAATTGTTTATGTATTTCATTTAGTTATTGTCTAATTCTTCTTCTCAGTTTTTCTTTTTTAAGTTATAAAAAGTGAGAGTTCTTAAAATTAAGTCTTTTCGATCATAATTTTTTTATTAATTTAGTGAAAATTATTTTAAAATATATATTTATTATTTTATAATTCACAATATTATTTACATTTATTTAATTTTTTATTAATAAAAAAATAAATATATAGATATCATTTTTTTGGAAAATTAGAATCATTCTATATCGTATGACTTATAATATTATTTCAGTTTATTTGATTTTTTTTTATTTTCATAAATAAAAATTAATTGCGTATATCTCATACTTTTAAAAGTTTTCAAATTTTAGAAATATAAAAAATACATATATATATTTTTTTTAATTCTGAATTTATACCATAAGTAAAATGAGATGGTTTAAATCCTGTCTATTATATTTTTGTGTTTTATAAATAGAAAATATTATTTGAATTTTTAACATCTATTATTTATTACATAATATTAATAAATTTAAAATATTAATAATTAATGATTTTAAAATACTTTATAAGTGCATGTATGTTTAATAATTATATAAAAAAAATATGGTATTTTAATAAAATAAAAATTATACAATATTTTATGTGTGCATATATGAAATAAATTTTTTAATGATATAATTTTTTTTTTAACATTAAAATCCTAATATAACAAAATATATTATATTTATCACACATCAGTCTCCTCAATCCAACTGCTAAGGGGATGGGAAGAGAAATTACAACTTACCAATAATCACTTACCACAATTATAATGAAAACCTCATTAATTAATAGAGAAGGAAATTACAGATAAAGCCTTAATCAAATTGCATGAGTGTCCCAAGCGTGATCTAATCAATGCTCATCTCTTTTGCTTATGAAAGAACCACTTTATACATTATTTTTGGGCAAAATCAAACCACTTTAATTAAAATTAGTTGATGATTTGATGTACGGATTACCCAAAAGATAAGGGAAAAGAAAAAAAAAATGATTGATGGATCCCATCCACTTGTTTAAAATTGCAGCTATTGTTCATAATCCCAAAGTATAATATGATCGCTAAAGCAACTGAGTGGGCAATATATTTGAATAATTGAGGTCAGAAGAAAGAAGGAAGAAGCTAAGCTTGGCATTTGTGTTTATATTTGGGTGTTATCATTGTTTACGACCAATTTCTATAAGGGACAATCACACTTTCAACCTCTAAATTCTTACTTTATTCATAATACAACTAAGCTTGTCCCCTTGCAGCCTGCCTTTATTACATATTTAATTAGTATTTAATTTGATAATCTCTAGTCATTAATTATTTGTGATTGGATTCTCAGGTCCCTCTATCAGTTATAAAATACAAATATGTAGCTGTAGTTGTTTTGGATAATTGGATCTAAATTTGTGAGAGCAAGTTGGTCCTTCGAAAAATTAAACTAGCGATTGGGCTTTGCTGGATTTAATTAACTCTTTTATCTGGATCCTGGTTCTTCAATAACAGAATTGGAGATTCGGCTTTGTTGGGCTTATGACATAAACGGGTAAGAACTTCTCAACGAACCAAACCATTTTCTCTTGTGCCAAATGCCAATCCATAACGTAAGGAATGGTCTGGGTTTCTGAATCATAGCCCATTAATATATTTAGTGGTTATTTGATTAGGCCCATTTAGGTATGTAATGTGTTAGGGGGTGGAAGCCAAACCGATCGAACCGATTAAATTGACCAAATCAAATCAAAATTAATGGTTTTACAATTTATTTAGTTTGTCTGGTTTAAAAAATAAAGTAAACCAAAATTTCAATTTAATTTACAGTTTAAATATTTTTTCTCCGATTTCAAACCGAACTAAACCGAAGTTATATATATATATATATATATATTATTTTTTACCATTATTATAATTAAATATATTTGATTTTATTTTATATACAACCACATATTTTTTTAACCTAATATTAATTTAAAATTTTAAAAAATACCAATCATGAAAATTAACTATAAATAAATAAATAAAAGTCTAATTTTTGAAAAAAAAATATAAGTTTTAGGTGTGCTAATTAATGGAATAGACAAGTTTTGAATTGTATAATATTGAACTATTTTTAAAATTTTTATTATTGATATTTTATCTGTATTTTTCTTTAAATTTATAATAAAATAATGATGATTTAAAAAAAAATTGATTTTATAAACTAAAATTATTTAAACTGATTTAAAATCACAATTTAATTATAATAATAATTTAATTTAATTTAAAAAAAAATTAAATTAAAAATATTAATTTAATTTAATAACAACCCTTCATATTTGATGAAACCGAACGGATGTGATCCCATAATGTGTAATGCACGAGTTTTCGACAATCAAAATGGGTTCCACACGTAAATAAAAACAAAGAAAAAAAAAAAGCACATTGTAAAAAATTATCTGATAAATGTTTTTTGAAGATAATTCTAACTAATTGATCCTAAAAATGTGAAAAGGACATAATAAAATGATTCATGTAAAATAAAAAAAAAATATATATATAATTATCCTAATAATAAAATAACATAATTATCACATATTTAAATCCCACAAATGAACAAATAATTTTTCTATGCATTTATAGGAAACCACTTAACTTTGACTAATAGACTTATTTTTTTATTGCACAGAACCGAAGCCCTAATTAATTCATAGGATTATCATTAATTTAATTTTTTATTTTATTATTAGTACAGAGACAATCTTTAAAAAAATTGAGAACTAATAATAATATAAAATTGCGAAAAATTTTATAATTTTCTGTTACTATTAGTTCTTAACTTTCCGGAAAGTTTGCTTCTTCTTTTTTTTTAATTTATTTCAAGATTATATATATATATATATATATATATATATATATAATGCTTGATTATATCTTGAAAACACATGTTTTAAATTATTTATAGAATCCAATTTTTTTTTAATTAAAAGGGTTAAAATAACTGTTATATATACATATATATATATCTTTGGACTAAGATTTAAATGGACTAAACGGAGACAAATTAATTATGCTTAAACTTAGAGAAGCACAATTCATGTACAAAAATTAAATGCATTGCATGTAACAGGTGAATAATAGCTAGAAATAAAGAGATAATTAGAAAAATAAAATAAAAGGAGAAAGGTTAAATGACAATTATAATTAACATTTGTGTGGAAAAGCAGCTTGAACCAACCGACAGACAAGGAGAAGCATGGGTTAATTTTCTTGGCTTGGAATTGAAGGGATATGAATAGATATGGCAGTTAGAACCACTCTCTTTTCTTCACTCCCTCACTCTCTCTTTCACAAACAAAACACACATTAAAAAAAAAAAAAAACCTCCGTTGGTGGTTGGATTGACCGGCGGCGCCACCACCACAAAGTCGTAGAAAAAGTCTCTAACCCTCCTATCCTCCCACCACTTGTCACCACACTCATTTAACTCTTTTATTCACTGCTATCTCTCTCAACCACAGAAACAATCATTACTATATCTAAAAACTAGGACAGGTACTACTCTGCACCATACAACCTTAAAACAACTTTCACTACAAGAACATATTAACTCCGCTTTTCTTTTCCCCTTCTTCATTTATTAATTAGTTTCTTTATTTCTTTCTCTTATTAATTTGTATTTTTTTTTCTTTTGTTCTATTTTGTATGGCTTTGATTGTTGATCAACAATCAAATAATTTGAAACACTTCTGTAAAATTTGCAAGAAAGGTTTTGGGTGTGGAAGAGCATTGGGAGGCCACATGAGGGCTCATGGAATAGGTGATGAGAATGCTCACATGGATGATGAAGATCAAGAAAGCGATTGGGAAGATAAATTAGAAGGAAATGTTCCCCTAAGTAATAAGCGAATGTATGGTTTAAGAACTAATCCAAATCGGTTTAAAAGCTGTCGCGTTTGTGAAAATTGTGGCAAAGAATTTTTATCATGGAAATCTTTTCTTGGACATGGAAAATGCAGCTCCGAAGACGCTGAATCCCTCGTTTCTTCTCCAGGATCCGACGGTGATGGCACAACAAGAAGAGGTTGTGGTTGGTCTAAAAGAAAAAGATCGTTAAGAGCTAAAATGGGTAATTTTAACTCAAATTGCGCTTCAAGCGAAGAAGAAGATCTTGCAAATTGTCTTATGATGTTATCAAATGCAACAGTTGATCCTTTAGTTGCCGAACCGGAGGAGTCATGTGCTTCGGCTAGTAAAGATGAGGAGAGAAGAAATCCAATGAATTATATACCTCCTATAGCTTCTTATAGGGCACCCTTGTATAAAGCTAAAGGTGTTGCTAACAAAGGAATGTTTGAATGCAAAGCTTGCAAAAAAGTATTCAATTCTCATCAAGCATTAGGAGGACATAGAGCTAGTCATAAAAAGGTTAAAGGGTGTTTCGCAGCCCGACTCGATCAAGGACTAGATGATAGTCTAGCTGATGATGATGTTATTACTCGAGAAGAATTTTTTCCAACCAAATCATCAACAACTTCAACATTTCAATTTGATAATGGTTCCAACGTTTCTCCATTAGCTTCTACTTCTAAAAGGAAATCAAAGGTTCATGAATGTTCTATATGTCACCGCGTATTTTCATCAGGACAAGCTTTAGGTGGACATAAGAGATGTCACTGGATTACTTCAAATTCACCTGATGCTCCTTTGGCCAAGTTTCATCAATTTCAAGATCATATAGAACAAATTCAACAAAGACCGAAGTTTATTAATAATTCTGAAGCCCTTGATCTTACCCTTGATCTGAATCTTCCTGCTTCTGATGATCATGACCGGCGGGAACACCCTGCGGTAAAACCTCCTAGCTTTGACGTTTCGACAGAGATTTATTTAAAAACTTGGATAGGAGTTGAAGCAAAAATAAAGGAAGATAATCACCACCACCACCAACACAACCAACAAAATGAAGATGATAAAGATAACAAGGAAAAAACCAGCAACAATAATAATTATAATAGTTCAATGCAAAACTTGGAGGATGAAGCAGACAGTAAGGTGAAGTTAGCAAAGCTTAGTGAATTAAAAGATATGAACATGAATGGAAGCTCATCTCCATGGTTACAGGTAGGGATTGGTTCAACCGCCGATGTGGGTGCCGACAACTAAAATTTTTTTTGTGAAGCTGTATGAAGGTCTTGAATTTTTTGTTTCATTTTTGTATTTAAAAACTGTAACTACAGACTCAACAGGCTCATAATTATATAACTTTACATCATTTACATGTAACATTTTTTTCTTTATTGGGATAGTAGAAACTCCCATGAATATTCCTTGTGGAGAAGATTTGATTTGAATAAACTCTTATACGTCATTATTGAGAACAGAATATCAAGTAGCATGGTATTACTAATAATTATTATTATATATTTATATATAATATGTTAGTTTGATGATTTTTTTTTTTCTCAGATTCTTACATCTACTACTCTCTTCTGTAGCACGATTAAATCACTCCAACAAGAGTTGAGCAAAGTTGCTTATTTTAAAAGTGAAAATGTCACATATGTAGCTGCCATGATTTAAATATAAAAAATTATATCTGTTGTTTCAGGTGCATGAAAAGTAAATGAGGTTGTGATACAGATTGATATATACTATATATCTTACATTTGCTGCAGCTAGCCAGCTCTAATAAGTGTTTCTGTTGGTTATAAACAAAAGTATTAATCTGTGCTAAATATATACTGTTGTTAAGTGTCTTGAAATGTAATTAGTCCAAGATTTAAGCTCTAATTGTCTCAATCTTACTTTTTTAAAGTTACTTAAGATAACAAAAGCAAAAAAGTTAATTAAGATAAATTTTATGTGGGTGTTTGACAACCTAATTGCTAAAATAGATTTGTTAAAATGAGTTTTAAAAAAGAGATTTTGAAAAAGCTACTGATATTAGCTTAAAAAATTCAATTGAAATCACATTTAAAGAGTTAAATTTGTTGAAAGTGGGTTTTGGTGCCAAACACCCTATATATTAAACTTTGACATCTATGCCATATCACTCTATATAAATGCTTTATCACTAAAATTATTTGTTTAATAACTATAAAATAAATAGTTTATTATGAAAATTTTAAGATGATATCGAGCATCAGTAAATATTTTTTAGAGGATGAGCATCAGTCAACGTTTTTCTACGTTATTGCATTGCATTCCAAAGTTTGCTCTTAAAAAAAAAACGTTAAGACTCATTGTTTTTCCTTTTTAAGGATAATTTCACAGCCAGAAAAAGGCTGTTAATACATAAAACAAGTGCTGAGTCAACGTTGACTTTATCCTCTGTGGGGTTATGTTACAGATGAGCTAAAATGGTGCTGTGTGTGGCACCTTTCAACTGGAAAGGATCTATTTTAATATGTTCCGCAGACCACCGAGTTTCAGTGTTCTCTCCTTTCTTGGCAAATGGTTGCATAGTGCATAGCAATAGCAGAGGACTGGTCTAGCTGCTGTCTTTTATAATTGTTCTTTGTAACTTCAAGATGATTTGTTGTTCGAGAAAAAAAAAAATCATGACATGGTTCCATTGTTTTTTATTAATTTAATTTTTTATACTTTTATGTTATTTTATTTTACAAGTTTTACAATAAAATTCAATTATAAATTAACAGGCTTATTGGTATAAATAAATGTATGAAAAATTGTAAAATTTATTTGAAATTTTAAAGTTTGATCTAAATAAAAATATTTATTTTACTTTTATAAATATAATTTCTATATAATTAAATAAAATTTTATTAAAATAAAAAAAAAAGTTACAATTAATGATGAGGGCGATTATAAAACAAGTATATAAATATATCAGCACAAAAAAAAAAAGGTTAAGACTTGATTATAAAAAAAAATTGTTTCTTGTTCTTTTACCTGAAACCGATCTGCTCTCTGATAAAATGCTACCATGCAAATTTTGCAACAACCTGATTGATAACTTTCTCAACCTGATTGATAACTTTCTTTCTTTATTATTATTATTTGTTAAATTATTGTATAGCTCAATTAAAAAAAAATTATTGTATATCTAATTTTTATGCCTGAAGGATTCCTTCCGTCTCAAAAAAAATAATTTTATTTTTCTTTTTTATTCATTTCAAATTATAATTCAATTTATTTTTTTTAAATATTAGTTTAATAAATAATTATCAAATATGTTATTTATTAATTTATATTAATATTATCACATATAAAATTATATTTTTACTTTTCTACGTTTTAATTATAAATTTAAATTAAAAATAAAAGTATTTTAATTATTACAAATATTAAAAAATAAAAAAAATATTGAAAAATGTATAATATAAATACTTTAGATAGGAATATTTTAAAAATAAAGTGACAAAATTGATATAATAATTAAAAGTAACTAAATTTTTTAATCTACGAGTAAAATAAAACATGACTAATTTTTTTAGATGGAGAAGAGAGATGGCAATAGAACAGATTTGGGGAGAGTTTTACTATTTTCATCTCCTTCCCCATATTTTAAAACCTCATCATATCTCTATCTTATTCCCCAATGGGTTAAAATTTTAGTACTGCATCCCATTCCTATGGATATTGAGCAATTTTTTCATGTAAAAAATTTAATATTACACATTTTATATTTTATTTATTCATTGTTCTTTTGAATTGTATTTAACGTAAAAAAAAAAAAGAGTAAATAAATTAAAAAGTTTTCAATAAGACAAAATATATATTCAATTAAATAAAATATAATTTTGAGATAAATATATTGGAATTTTCTATTATAATTAGAAATTTTAATTTTTATATAAATTTTTTAGAATTTTTTATTATAAAATTATACTATGTAAATTGATATTCATTGATCGACATATTAAAATTTAAATAAAAAATAAATATTAATCTTAATATATAATATATAAATTATAACAATTGTTAAAATTATTTAAAAAATACTATTATAAAATTGGTAGTTAGCCACTAAATAATTAAATATTTATATCTCAATGTATAATAATTAAAATTTAAATCTTATATTATTTTATTATAAATTATTATTATTAAATTTTTTCTATAAATAATTTTTTATAACTTAATTACTTAATAAAATATTTAATAATGATATTTTTAAAGTTAATAATCAATAATTAATAACTATATTTTTTATAAATTCAATTATATTATAAAAAATAATTATTTTATATATATATATATGTGAGACTGGTTATGAAGTGAGACATATAATTTTCATCCCTTCATAATTATTAAAAAATTTAGATTTTTCTCATTCTAACTCATTCCTCAATTAAAACAGAAATTTTTCGTTTTAATCGAAATGAGATAGGACAGATTTTCATTGAGTCAGGATATTTTATCATCCTAACGATGAAAGTATTAAACTACACATTATTATGAAAATTCAGTCCATTGATGACAAAAGCTTAAAAATGGGAATTAATTTGATAACTTTTTTAATTTGTGGGGCTAAAATTAATGTACATTAACTCGTGATCATACGTGAGAGAAAGAAAAATGGATTTTGTTTTCTTGGTGCCTTTTTTAAGGAGAAAAGCAGGAAAACTGCAAAAAGGTCATAATCGTGTAGAATTTTCGTATAAAGTTTAAAGACTAAAGTGCTTGCCACTACAAGTTTGATTATGGAAATTAATTAGCTTAATTATATTATAAAAATGAAATTAATTGTTTGCTTGTAAATTTTTGGACATTACATATATATAGTGAGAAATAATTATTTTTTGGAGCATATTTATCTAGAAAGAGGGCAGCACGGAGTGGTCCTCTCTCTATGAGTGTTAATTAAAAAAAAAGGAGCAAGAGTTAAGATTTGAAGAAATTATCTGTATTATATCTACATAAAGGGTTTAGGACTGAGTTTGGGTTGAGTTGTGTTCACGGATGCGAATATGATACTCCAACCTAGGGACATAAATACCCCAACAATCCAACGGTTCTATTGCCCTGAAAATGATGATTTTAAAATCAGGCTTTACTAATCACTTTTTAATTCAATAATATTAAAATCATTTAGGCTGATTGGTTGGCCAACTAAACACTCTTAATTGCCTATTGTCAATATACGTATCGCCAATTGGAAAAATTTGTAATGTTTGGTTGGCCAACTAAAAACTCCGATTATGGTAAAATTTCTCTTTAATCGGTAAATTTCATACGCAGCTATAAGCTGCTTTTAGCGATTGGCGATTTAACAGTGCTACTTTTATACCAATCGCACATTTAGTCATCGCTCTACCAATTAGTAAAATTAAAAAGATAAACAGATTGTTATTTTCTTTAACTACATGAAAAAAAATTTAATTACTCTTAATATTTATATAACACAGATAATCATTTTTAATTGCAATAAATAATTTTAAAGTAATATATTTGTTATAATTATTCTTGGCTTATACAATATAAATAGTATAATTCGATTGGCTTCTCTACTGTGCTAAGTCATTCCACACAATAAAGGCACATATAGGATCTTGGTGGATATTGAAATTGAAAGAGAATGCATGAGGTTCTTAAAATTTTGATACAGACAATTCCCAAATTAAAATTTTCCAGCAACCCCATCTACTAACTAATTATTAATTCACCAATCAAAATGAATTAATGAGTATGATCAATCCTACTGAAATTATAATTAATATAACTACATTCTTGCATTCTCATGGTGAATGGATTATATTATATCTCTCTAATTACTAGAACTTTTATCGAGCCAATTATTTTAAATTTGTTATCTCTTTAATTTGGTTTTGATTTAGAGAACTCACTGTCTTGTAAATAATTTATTGATTATTAAGTTAAAATTTGTTGATTATTAATCTAATTTTTTAAAATTTTATTAATAAAATTGAAAATTAATCCAAAATCAACATACATGAATATAAAAAATAAATATGAAATAAAAGGATAAATGTTTGCAACAAATTATGTTAAAAACCTGCAATCAACTGAATTTTGCTAATTATGTTGCAGCCACTGTTAGAAACTACGAAGAAGAAACTTTGTCAGTTTTGTCATGTCCATGTTATATATCAGTTCGTTCCTCTAGAGCTTAATAATTTCAGATTTTTTGAAGTTTCAATATAATTATTTTAATAATTTCAGATTTTTTTAAAGTTGGTTCCTTTAATAAAATTATTGTTTTTGTGTATTTTCTTGAATTGAATTTTAATTAATTTTTTATTTTTATCTATTTTCAAAATTTACAGTCCGAAATTAATGCTAAAAAGTTAAGGAATAAAAGACATGTGTTATTTATTGAGGCGTAATTTTTATGAAAATAAAATTGTGTAGTTAACAAATTATAATTATTATTAAGAAGAATATTTGTTATTTCTTTAATTTTGAAAGGAAAAGAAAGTGGAATTTGATAAAATATCGGGTTGAGGGAAGTTGTTATGTATTTTTACACAGAAACTCCTCATGTGACCCATTTTAACTACTTAAAAATTTTTAAAAAAATTTAAAAAAATTATATTTTGATAGTGTTTGATGTAATGAATCTATTGATGTATTTTTCATGCTAAACAAAAATTATTTGGACTGTTAAAAATGCATTGAAAATTTTATGTATTATATTTAACGGTCTAGATTTAACGCATTTCTAATGCATTTTTAGCAGTCCAAATAATTTTTGTTTAGCATGAAAAATATATCATTAGATTCATTATATCAAACGCTATCAAAATATAATTTTTTTAAAAATTTTTAAGTAGTTAAAATGAGTCACATGAGGGGCTGTTGTGTAAAAATACACAACAGCCCCCCTCAAATTTAAAATAACTAATCTCTTAATTTCTTTTATTTTTTCAAGTCATTAAACTCTCAAATAGGAATAATTATTATCCCATTCTATTTTTTGAATTTTGAACTATTGCAACTTGTAAGTTAAGTGGTAGACATAGTATCAATGACTCTCATAATTATATTGCATAGAAAATATAAAAGAGTAGGTTTTAACTCTCATAATTATTCTTCTCTCTTCATTATTCTTCTGATGGGAGAATGAAAACCTACAAAAAATTTGATATGGGTATAATAATTCATAAAGCAAAGGAAAAATATTAATATAACCTTGGAAAGTGAAGAAAACTACTAATATAACCTTATTATTATAAAGAAAATTTGGTAGAGCGATTGCTAAATATGTGATTGATGTAAAAGTGTAATTTACAAATCGTCAATCGCTAAAAGCAACTATGAAATTTATCGATTGAAAAAAATTTTTATCATAATCGAAATTTTTAGTTGGACAGCCAAACAACATAAATTTTTTCAATTGGCGACGCGTATATTGACAATCGACAATTAAAGGTATTTAATTGACCAATCAAATAGCCCCATAATACATTTTGGCTGTAAAAAATGCATCTAATAAGAACGTGTAATTTGGTATTTTTTTTATATAAAATGGAGTTGGCTTGGTTAGATGTTAGAATCAGTGGGTGGCACCGAGGACTCTGGACTGGGTCTTCCAAATCCCCTAACAAGACGGCATTTACTACTCTCATAGAAAACTCCTTTCTCAAAGGAAGGAGGAGGTTACTTTCCTGCTCATTCCCCACCCTTCATTTTCTATCAGACATTTCAACAAAAGATCCTTTTTCAAAGGAAACTTGCCCTAATTTAAGTTAAATTTACCTCATTTCATTTTTTTTTTATCAAATTAATTAAATTTTTACTTAAAAAAAAAATCAATTCCATGATTTTCTCAAAAAAAGAAAGTTGTAGCCGGTCCAGCCGGCATGATAAAGCTACCAACACTGACAGTTGGCCCTAATATCACCGCCAAAAAGTTGAGAGGATCACAGAATCTCTACAATATTTTTTTAATTATTTTATAGTAAAAAATTAATAACAGTAAATACCAGAAAACCGGGATCTGATGAATGACACGTGGACCATGTTGATGTGGTGTTGTTTTGATTTGGTTGTGTGTGCTTATTACGTTTTTTATGTCACAGTAAGGGGACATTAAAACAAGTGGGGGTTCATTTGATCAATGGTGGACACCTTGGTGGTTTTATGTTTCGCCGTTACAACAAACCCAGCTTTTTTCTTGACTTGTACAAGTTAGCGCCACCGGTTAAGTCTGGTAACCTCCAATTTTTTTTATACCTAAAATACCCTCCATGGTTTTACTAAATTAAAATTATAAAATTTAAAGAAATATAATTTCTTATTCAACGTCTACACACACAACATTAGTGTTTCATTTCTTTTAATTTAAAAAGAACTGTGATCAGAAATTAATTTATTTTTATCCTATTTTAAAATGTTTAGGAGAAAGGGTAGTACAGGGAAACAATAGAGTGGTTAAAGATAAAAAAGAATAGTTGGGACTTGGGAATAAATACAGAAACGGGCAAGCCTCGCATGTTACATGTCGTTCTTTCTCCCTTCATGCACACGCTTTTATTAAGTTCAATTAATTGTTTTAATTGCCGTTTTTAAAAGAAAATAAATTACTTCCAATCCCAAATCGAAATTTCCACATTGGTTTTTAATTCTGAAACTATATATTTTTTATTTATTTTTAGTTTTCATATATAATTCTCTTGGTGGAGGAATGCTTGTCACCTACTTTCTAGTTTCCACTCTCTCCCTCTCTCTCTCTCAACTTCTTTAAAACTCTTTTCTAAAAAAAAAAAAAGAGAAATCCAGAGCTCACAACCTTTTCAAGGAGAAGGGAGAGAGAGTTGTGTTTTCTTTTTTAACTCTGTTTTCTACTCTGTTCCTTTTTTTAAAACTCTGTTTTTTGCTCCGTTTCTTTCTGGATAAATGGAGAGGCAAAGGTGTAAATTGTGCTTGAAGAGCTTCTCTAATGGAAAAGCTTTAGGTGGGCATATGAGGTCTCATATGTTGAATCTTCCAATTCCTCTAGAACCAAAAGAATACCCACCCGTTCAACTGAGTGAAGAGACCGAGTCTGCTTCATCTTCATCATCATCTTCAGAGGAAGAAGCAGAAGGTGAAGAAAAAGGTGCCTCTTATGAATTAAGAGAGAACCCAAAGAGAAGTATTCGATTTGTAGATCCTGAATTTTCTTTTACTGTGGATGCTACGTCTGTTGTTCTTCAAGACAGAGAAAGCGAGACTGAGTCATCAAAGAATCCAACTCGGAGACGATCCAAACGAACTCGAAAATTGTTGGAGCATCAATATCAACAACAACAACAAAGACAAGAACAAGAAAACAACATAAAGAAGCTTAATTTTAACAAATTTAGTAAGACCGAATCATGGGCTGAGCCTGAACCGGTGAGTTCAATCTCTGACACCACCACTGAAGAAGATGTCGCTTTCTGTCTTATGATGCTTTCAAGGGACAAATGGAAAAGAAAAGAACAACAAAATCAACAAGAACAAGAAAAAGAAGAAGAAGAAGAAGAAGCAGAAGCTGAAAAATCCATTGAAGAAACAGATGAATCAGATGAACTCAAATCTTGCAAAACAAGAACTCGAGGGAAATATAAGTGTGAAACATGCAAGAAAGTATTTAAATCTTATCAAGCTTTAGGTGGTCACAGGGCAAGTCACAAGAAACTCAAAGTTTATTCACAAAACAAAGAAACAAAGTTGGAGGCAGAGAATGCAGGTACTTCGACTTCTGCAGTAGAGAAGAAAGTCCACAAATGTCCCTATTGTTTTAGAGTATTTTCATCTGGGCAAGCTCTGGGTGGTCATAAAAGATCTCATGTAACTGGTATAGCAATAACACCTGCTAGAAGCTCCACCAAGGTAGAAGACAATTTGAATTTAATAGATCTTAATCTTCCTGCTCCAATTGAAGACGATGATCTTAGCCAAATTGAGCTTTCTGCGGTATCTGATGCAGAATTTGTCAACCACATCAAGACGTGAGTGTTGGCTTGGCTTAATTGGCTAAGTACTATGCTATTCTATCATCACCATCTTCCAAAAAGAAAGTTGAATGTTCGATCCAAAAGTAAAAAGCTCTTGGCTACTTTTGGATTTTGGCATCTAAATTCATACCAATTTGTTAGTTTTAATGTAATTAAATTTTATGTTCCGATTGGTATGTATCCTAAGATGATTAATTTATTGGTTCAAATTCTAACTGGAATTCATTATTCTGTCCTTTGTCTTGTTTCTGTAACAACCTGAGTTACAACACGAACATGATTCATTTTACACATACAGAATTATTATTACTAACAGTTAAAATTTCTTAATTGGGTTTTCTTTTAAATAATTATAGAGCTTTATTAAAGAAGTTTTAAGAATTCTTGGTGATGGGTTCTGTTCAAGGTTCCAGCTGTTGTAGAATTTTAGTTGTTTCTTTCACTGGTCATTTTCTCAAGTAAAAGAAGAAAAAAGAAGTAAGGAGGAAGTTGATCAAAACCGTGTAATTTGATTAATAGAAAAGTAACTTCCACCGCCCGTCACTACTGGCATTGTACAGTTGACAAAAAAGAGAAGCCAATTCTCTCTTATGTGCAAAACTGTTTTGTAACTTTTTAATTTTTAATTCTTTTTTTCATCTACTCTTCAAGCATTTTCTTGCTTCTGTCTCGTTCTGTTACTGTTTAATTAAAGCTTTCTCTTAAAAAGAGATCTGCTAAACCAGTAGATATGAGAAAGATAAATTAGCATTTAATGACACGAAGAGTCTTGAAGCTGCATCTGATTTACATTAAATATTTTTTCTATATGTTGGAAATCTGAAAAGCTGATAGAGAGAAAAAGCAAAATCCTCTGTTTTTACTAGAAGAGAATAACATGTTTGGTTTGGACTTTGGCGTGACCAAAACAATATTTCCGAGTAAGGCTCAGTGCAAATATCTGGAAAATTCAATCTCTTCAATAAATTTGTAGTGAATGAAAATGAGTGCTACCTTTACAGCTCACCTTTATATATATATATATATATTCCATTTTAGATTTCCTTTAGAAAAAAAAAAATATACCATATAATATTATTTTAATATTAATTTTATCAATGATATTTATAATATGGAAATTTAAGGAATGATATTTTAAGGTTCATTTTCTAATTCATAATGCAAAATGTCATATATTTAATATTTCAAATGTATTTATTTTTCTAAAAAATTTCAATACACAAAAAAAAAAAAAAAAAATTTCTTTTATTGGATATTTATTTCATAGTGCATGAATTTATGAATTTAAAGTTTGAACCCTAATATTTCATCTTTTAAAAGATTTCGATGTCAAAAGTTATATACATATATGTATATAGGGGTATTTTTTTTTTGTAAGTTTTGTCATTTGGAGTTAAATTTGCTGAGGATGGAACACTGAATAGTCAAGTTCAAAGTCAAAAATTGAATAGAGCCCATTTTTAGCAACGTAGAGGTAATGATAATGTGAATGGGGGAATTTTTGTATTAATTAAATATAAAGAAAAATTTACAACTATACCACTAAGTGCTGCAATCAAAGATTTTATTATCGACATATCATGGCCCTAGCTATAAAAATACCATTCATAAATTAAAAGCCAAAAAAAAAAAAATTACTTCGAAATGGATTATAAAGGTTAATTGTATCAAACAATTATATTATATTTTACACCTCACTTTTCATGGTAGATCTGAAATTTATACATGTGACTATCAAACATTTATGATTCATACTTTGATTGGTAAGATAAAAAGGACGGATAGGAAAATAAAAGGAGCAAACTGGGGAAACAAAAAATAAATAGATGAAGAAGTATAACAAATTATAATTATAATTTTCAATACCTAAAAGGGACAGGATTGTACGAGGGGGTATAAATTTATTAATCTATCAATCATCAATACTCACTATCGACAATTATTAATGATCATTATTGTCCCATGATAATTGTTATTTGGTTATTGATTAATTGTTTAAAAAATATTTTTTTAATAAATTTAAAGATAAATTATTTTTTGCGAAATAAATAAAATATAACAATTATATGAAAATGACTGAACCTCTAACTATTGTGGTTGACAACATGCAAAACAAATGAGCTTTAGTTTTGATATATATTTGTGCATTCCTATAATTTCATAATTAATGGGATTTGTCATTTGCTTAAACTATTTTGCTTAAAAGGGATAAAATATTAGGAAATTGTATATTTGGAGTTCAAAGATAATTTAAGTTTTTTTTTTTTTTTAGATACACAATTTGATTATATGGAGAGTTAATATTTTATTATATAAATTAAGGTTGTGTTTGCTCACATAGGTATGTAATCTAACATTAAATGTACATATACTACATGACAATAGATTAGGTTTGAATTTTTTTTTTTTAATGATTTTTTGAAAAATGAAAATTTTAGTATTTTCTTAGAAAAGTTTGATGTTGTTAAGAATTAGGTAATTACACACATGCTTATTTCTATTTATTTTATTTTATTTCCAGTGTTTTACTATTTGCATTCAAGTGATATTCTAGACAGGCAAACCCCAATGCCATTTGGAAACATACATAATTTTAATTTGATCACATGGCCTCATGTATGAGAATCCCGACTAGGGATGGCAATGGGGTGGAAAATCTCTGTTCTTTGTGGGAATTTGTTCCGAACGGGATGAGAATTCTCCGATTTGTCTTTCCATAGAGACGAAAATGGAAAATATTTTTTTCCCGTTAGCGGAAACGGCGAGTGTATTACCCATCCCGTGGGGACTCATTATTATACTTGATTAATTATTATATTTATTTAATTATTTCTTATATATATATATATATATATATATATATATATATATATATGAATAATTTGTTCAATAAATAATTCTTATGAGATTATTGGAGTTTATTGAAAGCACTTATTAGATTAAATTTGTTTAAGTACTCATAATTTAATATATGCTGAATTTTTAATGTTTTATTAAAAAATATTACTGAATATTTTTTATGTATTAAAATATTTATATTTTAATTATGTTTGATTAATGTTTTGTGTGTTTGAATTTATTAATATTTTCTAAATAAATTTTTTATATTTTTAGCTATTATTTATGAATTTTATAAATATAAATAAATTTAGTAATACAAAATTTAAGCGGGGATTGAGATGAGAACTAAATTATCTCCATATGTGAAACGGAGACGAAGATGGAAATTCTTTACTAAGACGAGGGTGGGGATGGGATGGTTCCCGCGCCCCGTCCTGCCCCATTGCTATCCCTCCCGACCTACATGAAGAATTTTTTTTTTTTTCCTTCTTATGGGAATCATGAGAAATTATTCTAATAGGAACAACGGGTGAAAATGACTTTCATAACCTTTGGAATTAGCATTAATTCCCCTTTTTTTTTTTCAAAAAATAAATAAATAAGTTTTGTATGCAACTAATCTAGAACTAGAATCAATCACACTCAAAAAGTTTATGAGTGTACAATGAACCCAATAGATGTGTATATATATTTGTATTTAATTTTGATATTTCAAACTCATAATGAGTTGTGGCATTTATCGATTTTTTTAATTTTATAGTTCTAAAAATTATATAAAGTAATAAAATTCTTTTTAATTATATGAATTATTATTATATTATTAGTATTAATTTATTGATTTATTTCATCTTGAAAATGATATAAGTTGAATAGAAATATTAGACTTTAAAAATTAAAGTAAACAAGTTAACTGTAAAATTTTTATTGGTCGGAAAAGCCAACTCATAATAATGAGTTGATAATCATATCCTACTTAATATTTTTTTAATTAGTACTAAAAATTAGGTTGAATTAATATTAATTATAATGAGCATTTATAAATGATTGGTCTTTTCAAAATGATAAAAAAAAATTTTAAGAATTATTTATATAAATTATAATCTATAATTTTAATAATTTTCCTGTTGTTAATTGATTCCTACTAAAAATCAATTATTCACAATAATATGTTTTAATTTAATAATATTAAAATTATCTCTAAATATATAAAATTTTAATTTAAAATTTTAGTCAAAGGTTAGAAAGAAAAAAAATACTCTACCAACAAATTGTTAAATTAAAATCAAATATAATCACAATTTTGATAATCAAGATATATATATATATATATATAATAAAGATAAAATTAAGAATAAAATTTCAATAGTTTGTATGAGAGAAGAATTTTTAAACAGCAGAGAATGGTTCTCCAATTGTCAATATTGATAATGAAATTTTCATTTTATTACAACGATTAGCTAATATTTCATATCATAATTTATAATATATTAATAATATTTTTTAGACTTATAAAGCATGAATTTTACCACCATTGAAAAATAATTTATTTTTATTTCATATTATTAATTTTATCATAACAATCTAATATTTCTTTTATTCTTTTATATATATCATTTTAGAGAGGGGTAATTTTTTTTTTTTAAGTTATTCTCAGATTTTGATATTATATTTATTATTTTCTTCCAATTTTACTCTTAATTGAGAATCAAATTTATACTTTCAATCAGTTTTGTAATTAGTGAAGTCATACAATAAATAAGACTATATTAACCATTTCATATTAAAATTAAAATATAATAATTAATTTATTAATCTTTGTGCCTTCCACTAAAATGATTTATATAAAAAAAAATTGGAAAGAGTAATATTTTGAAACTAACATCTTTTTTGAAAGACCAATCATCATAAATAATTTTTGTAATTAACACTAATTTAACCTAATTCTTAGTATTATTTAAACTTAATAATTGAAATCTATAAGATTAGTACTAATTGTCCATTTTTCATTAGTTGGAAGTACCACTTCATAATAATGTTATGACAAGCCAGTCCTATCTAATAATTTTTCATCATATATTATTACGATAAGTCAGTCATACCTAATAATTTTTCGTCACATATTAGCTAGTCATGAAAATCAAATTACATCAATTAAATCTAATAATTGAAATCTATGAAATTAACGTTAAATGTCAATTTCTCATTTGTTATTGGAAATATCATCTTATAATAATATAGTGAGAAGTCAGTTTTATCTAATAATTTCTCACGAATTATTATCTAGTCATGAAAATCAAGCTCAATTAATTAGGTCAAAATCACCACACACATATTCTTAGGACGAGGCCTAATATATTTCCATATCAATGATCTGTCCTTTTTAAACACTTCTCGCTTATGTTCCAAATAAAAATTAATTTCTACATTTTTATTTTTTTCTTTCCACAGAACAATAATAAAAAGAGGGCAATGCAAGTAGCAATTAAAGTTGTTAAGTGGTAACTATTGATTAAAAAAAAAAAAATACTTTAGCAACATGTGTAGATGCAATGGATTTTGAACTTCCACTATTACCAATAGCAGTGGATTTTCACTGTTCGATATTGCCATGAGCAATAGCAAATTTAGGGTCAAGGAAGAATTTGTCTAGGCGATAGACAATAGAATAATCTTGCGATAATTTTTATGAGTTTAAAACTTAAAACATGAATTTTTTTAAAATCAATTTTAGGTCCATAAAAATTGCATTTATTGAATCAAAATGATTATATATATAATTACTTATTTTAATTTATGATTTAGAAAGCTAATATTAGCAATAGTAATCTCAAATGAAAAGTGTACCATAAATTTATTTTGATTCCTTGCGCATGAAAAAGGATGTGTCCTCATCAAGACGACTTTCCAAAGGGGACTTCCAAAAACCATTAGAGGAAAAGAAAATTGTGTTCCCCCATGATTTACTTCTCGCTATTTTAATATGCTTCTTATCTTCAATGCTGACCTAATCGCCAAAACACTGTAGCAATAGAAATATTGGTCAGGACATGTATATATAGCCATATGATCGAGACGGTGGGTCGGTTCTTGGTTCCATCCAAGTCAAAAAAAAAAATATTAAAAAAGAAAAGTATATGTATTAGTATGTAGAAGAAGAAGAAGAAGAAGAAGAAGGAAAAGGGGTGGGGTTATGACTTGTGAGAGTGTATGCCACTTTCATTCCTTTCACATACACCCTCAAAAGGTGGTATGGTGGGAAGTGGTAGAAGTTTGAAGTTTGAACGATAAAAAAGAAAGAGAGAGACAAACAAAACACTCTTTCATTTGCCGGCTTATTATGGACTTTTAAAAAGTCCCAGAAAGAAAGAGTCAACAATGTTGTGATCTTTTTTCCACTTCTCTCTTTATTTCTTCAAAGTCCTAACAAACACTACATCATCATCATCATCATCATCATTTTTCATCACTGACAACCACTTTCCCCTTGTAACTTACTCTCGCTCGTTCCCAACAAATATTACTTCTTCTTCTATGAGATTTTACTATGTATATATGCCAATTGTCAAAATAATTGAAAACACTATACGTTTGCTTCCTGTAATATTATAATTGTCTATATCTTTTAACTAAATTAATTTCCTTTATATTTTCCATCCTTCCGACCAAAACATACGTTAAATCAAACTTCCAAATATATGCAAGTTACTGAACTCGGTGAAAGTAGATTATTTATGTTTCTATTAGATTAGTTCATTGCAAATATCTGTTACTAATTTAGTTAATTTAAAAATGTATATCTCTCATGGCTTAATTAATATCGAATTTTTTTATATCAACTTATTGTATTACAAGATATATTTATTTAATTATAACAATTTTCTTCTAAAAATATATTAATCTTTAATCATATAAATTATTTATGTATTAGTATTAAATAACGTTATGCTAGGTAATGCAATAAGTTGATTTAAAAAGCATTAGCGTATCTCTTCATTATGAGAAAGATTACCATAAATATTGTATCTCCTATTATAAATAGAGTTCTCATATATAATGTAAAACACACATTTAAATAAAATAAATGTAGCCATTATTTAGATATAGAATTATACTAATTAACATTAACTTAAACAATATTCAACATTAACTTATATATTAATTAGTATTTAGCAATATTATTTACAGCAACATTAACTTAAATATTATTTCCATCCCAAAAAAAATATATTTACTTTTTTTTTCATTAGTCCGAAATTAAAATTCACTTTCCTTTTTTAAAAAATTATTAATATATTAATTTATTAATACATCCTTATTAAATATTTCATCACACTATATTTTTATCAACAAATAATTATTAAAATATTAAAAAGGTATATAGTAATTCCTTGGTAACGTGCATCAATAATTAACTAACAATATTTGGATGAAAAACACAAGAGTAATCATGTTGCCTCATTTTTGGCCACTAACTGTGTTGCAAGAAAAAAAAGTCAAAGTTCACTTACAATATATTTCTGCTTGGGCCTTGGTGTAGGTTATATCTCAAACCCTAATGAACACTTTTTCATTAATTACAACCTAACTACCACTCAAATGAAAGGATCTTGATTTCTATTGTGGCAAGATTTCCATTACCTAACATGTGAGCTAGTCCCCAACTGTCAAGCCTAAGAAAAAATTCATACCCTTTCATCCTTCCTCAAGCATGGCTTAGCCAAAGACAAACAACAATTTTGCGCATATAATTGATAGCCAATTGCCACGAATTTTTGTTTTTTTCTTATTTTTATATTTTCTTTTAGATCATCATTTTCTCAGCAAACAAACAAGAGTTAGAAAGTTTGGCTCGTGTCTTATACTGTTCACTGAGCTTTAGGGCATCAGATCTATTCTTTGATTTGGAGGGTGCATGGTACCCTCAAACATTTTAAAATATATATATATATATGACTCCCTCAAAATTTTAAAATATTATATTGGTCCTCTCAAATTTTTTAAAATAAATTTTTATACCTATATATGTTTAGTATATTTTTAAAAACATATCATATTAACTCCTCAAAAATTTTATAATTTTCATAATTAGGCTATATATTTTTTAAAAATATATGCATTTAAATACTTTAAATTTTTAAAATTTTGTCCATTACATATATATTCCATAATTTTTTCTTAATATATTTATAAATTGTCCTAAATTTTAATATTTTATTTATTATTAATATATTATTATATTTATATATAAATAAATAAATATTTTATAAAATAATAATAATACTAAAAATTTTAAAAAACTTTACATTAACATTACAAAATTAAACTTTTTTTGTTCACAAATATTTTTGGCTCCAATTCTTAGCGCCTAGTTCGATCCCTTTTTGCACTCTTCTACACATTTTTTTTTTTGTTTCCTTTCCTTCTTTTTGGGTTTTCTAAATTTTTTAATTATTTATATAAACTACATTATAATCTTTATAAAGCCTTATTTATTTGCAATACACTACAAATGCCATGATTCCATAACCATTTGAATATATTTAAAATAGACATATAAATAGCGTTTTAAAATTTAAAAAATATTAAATAATTTTTTAAATATTTAGACGTAAAAATAAAATATCATTTTAAAATAAAAAAAATATAATCCTAATAACTTTTTTTTAAAATAGCATTTTTAAAATTTTATTCTATCTAAATATTTCATAAGTCACGTAGACACTGAAAAAAGCTAACCACAAGTAAGTAATGGCATTGATATTTATAAATTTTTTTTTTTTTTTTTTTTTTTTTTTGTAAATATTATTTTAAATTTTGGTAGAAAAAATAGTTTAATAATATGATTTAATTGTAAAAGGTCTGTATTGGTAATGTGAAATTTCATTTTAATGATTTATAATTAATTTTTTTAATGTATATATTTTAAAACAACAATTTAATATCCATCATAATCATGTATAGGATTATTTATATTTCATGGAAAAGACTTATCTATATTAAGTGTTAAGCAAATAGGAGTATTAGAATCTTATTATTAAGAAAAATAGATTGAATAAATGATATTCATCCAAAAGAGTTTTCCTGTGTCTCACATGTGAACTCCAACTACAATTGAGAATTTTCCTCCAAGCTGGCCAAATATAGGCATAGCAACAACCCAATACGAAAACTTCCAAATCCACCAACGGGATGGTCCCATAAAATGTCATGAATCCTCTTGGCCGGCGGGATCATATGAAACGAAGAGCACGTGTCGGGCGTTTGACACGAGAAGAGGGAAATTTATGACCATGTTTGTTTTGTGTTATTTCTCTCTGTGTTAAAATAAATATTTTAATAATAAAATATATAAATATTAAGAATTTTTTTTAAATTATTTTAATATTTATTTTCTTGTAGTTAAATATAATAATTTTTTATTATTATTTTAATATCTCTCTTAATTAAATATAACCATCTATTTAGTTTTCAAAATATAATAAATATATTTTTTTAGTTTACATTATTTATATAAAACTAAATATATAAAGATATTATTAAAATAATAAGATAAAATATAATTTAAATTATGAAATTAAACAATTAAATTAAAATATATTTAAAAAAATTAAAATATTTATTTTGAGATAATTAGAGTCTGCTTCTTCAAATCCTCAACGAGTTTCATAATTGCACATGTATGTTACTTTTTATACCAAAAAAGAACATACATGTGAGACAGTTTACTAGAAATAAATAAATAAGAATTTTAGAAATAGTTTAATAGAATATATATATATAATTTACACAACAAATTTAAATTTAATTTTCTCTTTTCAATATTTAAAAAAAAAAAAGCTTATTACATAATCAAATTAACTTTTTATTTTTTTATTTTTACATGTATTGTTATTTTTATTGCTCCAATTAGCTATAATATAATTGATTTTGTCACTTTATTTAAATGTGTAAAAAGCAGAAAGTATAATATTCTAGTTTTTTCAAAAACATTAATTCTTATGAGTTTAATGAAAATTAAAAAAATGAATAAATATTCTTTATTACATGTGTCGCAATTATTTAAATTGATTTGATTTCATATGAATAATTAATCAAATATATATGTATTTAATTTCAATCCATGAAATTTAAAACAATTATATAGTGATGTGGTATTGTTAATTTGGTAATTTCCTAATGCTTTTACATTTTGTCATCTTAATTTGTAAGTTAATTGTTGGTTTTTTTTTTTAAAAAAAACAAAGGTTTGGTGGCATGGCGGCCGTGAGACTTTGATGGCCTTGGGAAGGAATGGATTGGAGAATTGACTTAATTGGTGTTAAGAATGATAAGAAACTGGAAACTTCATTGACGTTTGATAGGCGACTTTCATTAATTCAACTTCCCTCTTTGTTTCTAAGTCGTTACGTTATTATTTTTTAAATTTCTCTTCTTCTTAATTGTTAGTATTTTCTTTTTTAATTTAATTAATTTAACTAGTGACATTCATAATCAATTATACTCTTCAAGTATAATTATTAGGAGTGGAAGATAAATCAACCCAACTGATTAAATTAAATTAAATTAATTAAATTAAATTAAAATTAATAATTTTATAATTTATTTAATTTAAAAAATAAAATAAATTAAATGTTCGATTTGATTTGCGATTTAATTATTTTATATTTTATTTTATTTTATACACAACCACATATTTTTTTTAACCTAATATTAATTTAAAATTTTTAAAAAAATATCATCCATAAAAATTAACTAAAAATAAATAAAAAAAATTCTATTTTTTTAAAAAAATATAAATTTTGAATGTATTAATTAGTAAAATAGATAAATTTTAGATTATACAATATTAATTTTTTTTTATCAATACTTTATCAATATTTTCTTTAAATTTATAATAAAATAATGACAATTTATAAAAAAAAATTAATTAATTTAAAACCGACAAATCAAGAGTATTTAAATTGAATCAATTTGAATTAAAACTGACGGTTTAATTATAAAAGTAGTTTGATTTGGTTAAAAAAAATTCAAATCAAAGATATTAATTTGATTTGAAAATAACTTTTCAAATTGATTAAACCGAATCAATACCAACCCTAATAATTATATTTTCTACTATTATCTTAAATTTAATAACATAATTTTACAATCAAATTCCACAATTAAAAATTTATAACAAAAATAAAAAATAAGCATTTTGCCGTTGAAAAGTTGAAAATTAAAAAGCAATTATGTGACCCAACTTTTAGGGTTTTTTTTTTTTTTCAGCTTTTCATTTTCATTATTTTATACATATTATAAATGTAATATATATTACACTCTCATGATATTGAGAGTGTAATAAGTGAATATAATGAAGAGTTATTATATTCTCCATTATATCCACTGTAATGCCCTAACTGCAACTACTTATTATTGACAATATTATCCAAACAACCACTTATTGGCAGCTTTCCTTTTTCTTTGAAGAAAACTATTTACTGCAGTTTAATCAATTAAGGTGCTTATAGTTTCATATATCAAAAAAAAAAAAAAAAACACCTTAGTTATTTTTAGCTATTTAATTAAATTGTTTTATTTTCTCTCTCTTTTTTTTATACTTTTTTCTGAAAATTAATACACCAAAAAATAAAAAATGTCTCATCTCTCCTGACCACTGTGTTGATAACGAAGTCAACAATCGTTTTTTACTTTTCCACGTCAAAACTTTCCTTCCTTGAAAACAGAAAAGAAAACTTCCCTGCCTCCTGCCCTAATATTGGAAAGCCATCAGCTCTTGGTATCTTACCATAGAAGAAAAGTAGGATCTAATATGGAAATTAAGATGTGGACTGCTTGATTTAGAATATTATTATATAATAACGGTAAAATATTATTTAGTCTCTAACTTTTAATAAAATTAATATTTGAATTTTTATTTTTTCATAAAATAGTTATTGAATTTTTAACATTTGATTTTACTATAAAAATTGGTCCTTCCGTTTTTTTTTTATAAAAAAAATTAAAAAATTAAATAAAATAACATTTCTTTCCAAAATACTCTCATCCATAACCTCTATTTTTTTTCCATTATCCTTCACTTTCTTTCTATTTTTTTTCTTCCATTTTTCATTTTCCATATTATTTTATTTATCTTTCTATTGTTGGTACTATTTTCTTTATTTTTTAGTTACATGATTTTTTTTATTTTTTATTTTGATTTTTGAAGATTTAGATTTTTAAAATTTTCTTGAAAAAATAAATATTTGTGTGGATGTTGTGATTGGTGAAAGAGTATGGAGAATGAGAATTTGATGGTAATGAAAAGTAAAGAAATTTGAAAAAAAAATTAATGAAATAATATAAAAAATATATTTTCATCTGTTTCGTTGTATTTCACGTAAAGTTTAATAAAATAAATAATTTATATAACAAAATCAAATATTATAAATCTAATAATTATTTTTAATAAAAATAAAAATCTAAATATTAATTTTACTGAAATTCAAATACTAAATAATATTTTAACCATACAATAATAATAATAATAATAATAATAATAATAGTATAAATCAATTGTTTGAATTAACTAGTTAAAAATAAAAAAATAAGAACGGTCAATTTGGTTAATTTTGAAATTTAGGTAAATTACTCTTTCCGAGTCTTTGACGTGACTTTATAATGACCCATGCCGTGAAGGCAGGAGTGAATATTTCTATAATGAACATAAAAAAATAAAAATAACAAAAATAATAAAAACTTCTGTTTTATATAATTAGTCATAAATTTAGACCAATTTCATTTTTTTACTATAAAAAATTGTATATTTTGTGACAATTAAAATTATCACAAAAATTAATTTAAAAATTATAATTTATAATAATTTATATTAAATTGTCTCAAAATTGTTAAATTTTTATTATAAATTTTTTTTATTATCATTAATAAAATTAATAATTTAAATCTTATGACAACTTAAAATTATTGTCACTAATGAAATACTATTAGTGATAATAATTTATGTTATAATAAAAAATTGTCATTTAAAAATTTTAGGTGACAACAACAAATACTTATGAAAAAATTATATTTATTAATTTTCATTTTAATGATAGTTATTTTTACATTATGACAATAGCATTATAATATTAATTTTCGTAATAAGTTAAAATTTTTTGTTATGTACTATTTATTTTTGTCACAATAATTTTAGTAATCACAAAATATTGTTACAAATAATTAAAGTATTTGTGATAATATTTTTAATTGTAATGAAAAATAATTATTATAAAATTAATTTCAAATTACATTTAAGTTAATTTATGATAAAAAAAAATTTATGTGGCAAAAAAAAATTTTCAAAATTTTTATATGATAAGAATAAATAATTATGACATAAAATAATATTTCCAATTTATTATTTTAATAATTCGTTACACTTTTTTAAAGTTGTTATGAAAATAAATTTTTTTGTGATAATTATTTTTTTATTAACACAATATTATTATTACAATAATTATCGTGATAAGTTAAAAATTATTGTCACAAATTATATATTTATGTGACAATAATTTTAATGATGATAAAATTATCTTGTATTGTCTCTAAAGTTCTCTCTTAGTGCCACTGAATTGCCTCTTCCACGAACCTTGTATTTAATTTGGATTTTTGATATATAATTTTGAAAAGAGATAGATTTTAGTTTTTTTTTTTTTAATAATTCGGAATTTATTTTAACTTTAATTTGTAAAATTACTCTATTATGCAGAAAAAAAAAAAGAAAGAAAGAAAGAGAGAGTCTCTCAAGTCACATATATTTTTTTTTAATAAGTATTATATATTTTTTTTTGACATATATACTTGATTTAAGAGGGTGTTTAGTAAAATTTTTTAATGTATTTTTTAGTTTTTTGGTTATAAAAAATGCATCAAACAACCATTTAATTATTTATTTTATTCTATAACTATTAGGTTGTCAAATAGCTGTTATCTGAAATTTTTTCAAGAAAATTATAAATTATAGTTTTTTCGAAAAAATTTATACTTATTTAAGTAAAAAAACTAAATTAACCTATAAAAATAATACTTAAATAAAAAAGTAAATATTAATATTTATTTTTAATAGTTATTAAATATATTAATAGCTAATAACTAATAATAATTTTACCAAACACTTATAACAATAAGTTATTAGGTGATAATCACCAGCTATCAGTTATAAGCTACTAGCTAATAATTATGGATAACAACTAGTAGCTAATAATTATTACGAACCACTAAACTAAATGAGGCCTAAATAATATTTAATAAAATAAAAACTTAAGTATTAAAAAATTTAAGTATTAAATAATTTAAATAATATAATTTTAAAATTATAAAAATATTTTAAAATTAATAATAATTTTATCAAACATTTAACACTCATAATAATAAGTTATTAGGTAACAACCACCAGTTATCAACTATCAGTTATAACCAGCAGCTAATAATTATTATGAATTATTAAATCAAATAAGGCCTAAATGATAATTGATAAAATAAAAAATTAAGTATTAAAAAATTTAAGTATTAAACAATTTAAATAATATAATTTTAAAATTATAAAAATATTTAAATATTTAATTATTTACTGTATTCAACAGTATGTAATATAAGTATTAATTAAATTATAAAATACTATCTTAATTTAAAATCACACAATTAAAGTTTAACTGTTCAAACAGAGAACAAAATTAGGCCGACTAAAAAAAATTAGAATATTTTAAATGGAAATGGACGGTGAAAAATCTAATTTGTTGAAAGTTGAAACGCATATAATGTAGGTGGCAGTCTCAACTATCAACCGTCTAGCAAAGCTTTTGACCATTAGGACCATTATAGATTCCACCATTAAGAAAAGATGCAAGACCAGTAGACCACTGCCCTGCATCTTTCTAGATATCCTTTTCTTTCCCCTCTTTAAGTCTAACCAAATATTATCTCAAAAAAGAAAAAAGTATAACCAATTGTATTTTATATGTTTTTTAAGAAGTTCTGAATATACTTTAACAATTACGATTAAAAGAATACTGAAATTTACAAATTTGTTGTTATAATTATAATAATAAATTAATATTATATACTTCTTATTTAATTTAAGTTGGAGATTACATAGAAAGCTAAATTATGGCACATAATATAATTTTTTAAAATAAAAATAAATTAATTTTTTATAATTTACTTAAAAAGTTAAGATTTTTCGACCTTTTACTTGGCAATACATCAGTTTAGTTTGAAAGATAATTATCAAATTAAATTAATATTTTTTATTTAAATTCTTTTTAAATCATACCAAATGATTATTATAATCAAATCATTCATTTCAGTTGGATTTAATTCAATTTAAATATATTCAATTTATCGATTTAAAATTAATTTTTTTTTATAAATTATTATTATTTTATTATAAATTTAAAAAAAAATACTGATAAAATATCGGTAATACAAAAAATTTCAAAAATAATTCTACATTGTATAACCAAAAACTTATCTATTCTATTAATTAGTACATTCAAAATTTATATTTTTTTTAAGAATTAAAATCTTTTTTATTTATATTTAGTTAATTTTCATGCATGATATTTTTTAAAATTTTAAATTAATATTATATTAAAAAAATATGTGGTTGTATATAATATAAAATAAAATATATTTAATTATAATGATGATAAATAACAATATATATATATATATATATATATAATTTCGATTTGGTTGTATTTAAAATCAGAGAAAAAATATTCAAAATATAAATTAAACTGAATTTTTAATTTATTTTATTTTTTAAACCAAATAAATTATGATTTAATTATAATAATAAATTAATATTATATACTTCTTATTTAATTTAAGTTGGAGATTACATAAAAAGCTAAATTATGGCACATAATATAATTTTTTTTAAATAAAAAATAAATTAATTTTTTTATAATTTACTTAAAAAGTTAAGACTTCCCAACCTTCTACCATCAACTATCAATGGTATTTATAAACGCAGTTGTAGACTAATTTAGTCTAGTAGTAAATTAAATTTACTTTGAGATAGCTAGAGTAGAATTTCTTTTGGGTGTTAATAAATTTGTAGTATATAATTTATTTATAAATAATAAAATTTTATATAATTATAATGTAAAAAAAAAAAAAAAAGATATTTCGATACCAAACAGGACATAATTAGGTCCGTTATGAAATAGGAAAGGAAAAGACCTTTCTAGTCTCTATTACAGGCTATAACGTTTAAAAAAATATTAAGAGCCTGGCTGATAAAGGAGTAAACCCGTTCTTTCGGCATTTTGAGCGGTCCACTGTAAAAAATAACCCATTCATTCATTTTGGTTCAATGTTTGTTAATCATAATAAAATAATATCGGAAATGAAACAATAATAATAATTGTCGTCTCTTGCTTTTACTCAAAGATAGAACTTGCTGGATGCCAAATGGCGGAACAATCTCTTTTGTTTACTCGTCACACTAATATTATGATCCAATTTAACTGTTGATTGATTATAACATAGTTTTTTGGAAAAATTATCATTTGATTCACACCATAGATAGAGTTGTAAATGAACTTTTTTTTTTTAATTTTACTTTTTTGCCAAAACGTTGCAAGGTGGCTGTAGTTTAGTGGTAAGAATTCCACGTTGTGGCCGTGGAGACCTGGGCTCGAATCCCAGCAGCCACAGCAATTTGATTTTATTCACCATTTCTTATAGTTTTAATCGGAGAAAGTGTCTCACCTTTTTACGTGTCCAAAGGAGGTGTTTCCTCTTTTTACGGATCCAATGGCCAATTTACTTGGTAGACAATCAGGGAGAGATCACTCCCTGAATGATAAAAGAAGATTAATTTGCGCGTTAGCTGGACAAAGCAAGTCATAGATCGAATATGTGTCAAGTGTCCGCTAATAAATCAATTCTTTCAAATTAAGAAAAATCTTAAGTGCAAAAATGTCAAATGATCTGCAGGTTGTTAGATATATATGCTAGTTATATTTACGTCTTCTTAATCCTACCATTTTTTAGAATTTGTCCATATCTTAGATTTTTAGTGTTCAATTGATTCCTGTGACTGCTGAATTAAATTATTATTGCTATTATTATGATTTATGTTATGTATAATACTGTTGTTTTAATTACTATATTTTTTTAATTTATCATTTCACTCTTTTTAACTAATCTAACCAATAGAAATAATCAATGAACAAGTATTTCTTCTGTAATTCATACTGCTGTAAGTTTAAGTGAAGTATGAAACAAATAAAATTCTCCTTTTAATACTCATCGACTTATTGTATTATTTTTCCACTGTTATTACATTTATTTTCACCGTATCATTTTTTTTTGTCATAATTCTATTTCGAAATCAGTTTCACACAAATTACTTTTTTGAAATATATTTTATTTTTTAGTAAATTGAAAACAAAAACAAGCAAAAATTAAATTAAACACATATTTGAATACGAGAATTCATAAATATCTTGAAGTAATAAGTTTGAAATTCTCTATGGATACCAATAAAAAAAATAAAGCGAAAATAAGCTAATCAATTCGCACTGCAATTTATTTCTTTATAGATGTGATTTATCTAAACCCCCCAATGTCTTCTTAACAGGGTCTTAATATTATTGACCAAAGAACTTGAACTGATGGTGATCAAGGTAGTGTACTCAAATGGCGACCAATGTCTAAGTGCACCTTTCCTATTTGAAAAAATGAAAAAGATAAATTAAGAAGGAAACCCAATTTGTATATGGATCAGTCCTCTCCAACACCGTAAAAATAAATACGCAAGGCATTCACGAGCCCATCTTCATTCTATATGGGCCTGTTATCACTGAAAATGAAACGAGGTCCAATTCGAGTTAATTTATCAGAGAATCTGTCTCCTGCGCACATGCCATTTGTTACTTTTTCAGATATTAAATGTTTGTATACTGATACATATAATTATAATATCACGGCTGGTTTCAATCAATAATAAAAAAAAAAAAAAAATGCAAAACAGATTTTTTAAACTCACAACTTTCATAATTTTAACTATTAAACACCTAAAAATTTATTTATACCCGAATATTTTATATATAAATTATAAATTTACTTATTAATTTAATTTATTTATCCTAATTAAAAATATTTTAAAAATATATATTTCTATTTATTTGATAAAAGATTATTTTTTATTTTATTTATTTATTTTATTAAGTTAATTATTTACTTTTATTTTTATCATATTTTTTATTAAATTATTGATAGCCATTATATAATTTTTTTATATATAAAGTATCAATTAAGAAAAAATTATGTATACTCTCTCTCTCTCTCTCTCTCTTTTTTTCTTTCAATTTGGAGAAAAATCTGTAGCGTTGTCACAAAGCTCAGTTTCTCAACCGCCGCATTTTGCTGCCGACCGTCTCTTTCTGTGCCTCTGGGCTGCAGAGAAGAACACGAAAATACAAAACATGTCTAAACCAGACACCATTAATTCGTCTCACAAGCCACCATGTCTCAGCGCTCTCACTAACTCGCTCATGACTCAGAACCAACTCGTCGACTCTCTCACTGCTCACATCTCTTTTTACCATTCCCAATCTCTAACCTCCAATCCCAATCCTAATCTCAATCCAAGGTCCTTGATCCTCAAATGGTTCTCGTCTCTCACCGTCCATCAACGCCAGGCTCATCTGACCACCGTCGATTATAAATTCACCCAACTTTTGATTAAAATGCTTGGCAAAGTCCGTACACAGGGACACGGCCGTTTCATCATCCTCCCTGACCTCCCCTCCAGTGATCTACCTAGCCTCTGCTACAAGAAGTCACGTGGTCTCTTGTCTAGAACCGCCGAGTCCAATGAGTCCGAGCGGTTAATTTTTGAGTCCACTTGGATTTTTGGGTCTAGAGAAGGCGAGAAGATCGAGGAACGTTCTTGTTCGATTAAGTGTTTAGATTCAGTAACTGTGAGCGAAGAGTTGGTCGAAAGCGTGGACAAGTTTGTTGAGACAATGGAAAAGGTATCGAACGGAGGATTTTTAAGGGGAGAAGAGAGCGAATTGGGATCTGATTGGATGGAATTGGAATGGCTAAAAGCTAAAGGTTATTATAGCGTTGAGGCTTTTGTGGCAAATAGGTTAGAGGTGGCGTTGAGGCTGGCCTGGCTGAATTGTAGTCATGGTAAGAAAAGAGGGGTGAAATTGAAAGAGAAAGTGATTTCTGCAGGTGCGGCTGCCAATGTATTTTGGAGGAAGAAAGGATGTGTGGACTGGTGGCTGAATTTGGATGCTGAAACCAGGAGGAAATTCTTGACCGTGACGCTAGGGAAAGCTGCAAAATCACTGGTATTTTCTGCAAAAATTTTCTATTTCATTGTGAATCGGTTGTTCTGTTCAATTTCTTTTATGTATTTAACAAGTGGTAAATGTTTTAAATGATCTCTTTGAGGCTAAGAGACTAAGAATAGTGGGGTTGCCCTTTTAGCTAATTGCATTTTCACTCAGTTCTGAAATAATTTGCATCAATCAATTTAAGTCTATTTGAGAATTTAAGTAACAAAATTCATTTTCTAAGTGCAAGATTAGTTATTATTGTGGATATGCCAAATATTAATGTTGCAATGGAAACTTTAAATAACGCTGTTTAAGATTTTCTTATGAAAAAAAAAAAAAAGAAACTAAATTGCGGCCTAAACTTGTGCTCATTTACAAGTTCTCAGACTCATGAGATTGTGAATGGAGCCAGTGCTGCGGTGGAGGATGAGATGTGGCTGTTTAGAGCAGGTGCAGAACAACCATTGAGGTACATCTTTGCTGAATCAACACGAACATCTGCCCTAAAACTCTCAAATGATGCCGAGTTTGGTTCACCTATTACATGTGCTCACCTCTCTAAGAAAACTGATTCATTTGCCAATCTATTTAATAGATTATTCGTGGTTCAAGATATTAGGACTTTGATATTAGCAGGTCAGCATACTGAGCATGATATATCAAAGATATTCTTTAGCACATTGGGTTCTGTCAATAGCATTTCTGATTATGTGTTAAGAAAGCTACGAGGGCTTGTTATGGTTATCTCACTTGATTGCACAAATCTGGAACTTCTTGGAGAAGGAAATTTTAAGTGTTTGACCAATAAGCCAAAGGAAAAGCCAGATGCAAGTAGCCGGAAGAAAAAAGGAAAGACTCGTAACATGAAAAAGCTAAATGCCGCTCCAGGGATAGGTGTGAGAGAGTCTTCTTTCAACAAACCTTGCAAGGTACTTTTTTCCTTTATTGATGATTTTCTATTAGTATTTTTGTGACTTTGAACTTGAACATTTGTGTTGAGGTTATTTAGCAGTGGGTGGTTCAATAATGTCTTAGGATCACAAACGTGCATCGGCTTGTTCTGAGAATATGGATACAGTGAAGTTCAATGAGACACCCAATATACCTCGTGGAAAGGAAATAGAAGGAGACACATCGTCATCAGCAGTTGAAATGGTTACGTAATTTTTCATTTGGATAAAATCTTTGTTATTGATGACTTAAATGGTTTATAACTGGTAGCCTGTCATCAGGAACACTCCCAAGTTATTGGAAAAGGACGAACTGCTCCGAGGAAGAACAGAAAAGGGAAAAATAAAAATAAAAACTATAGCATAAACAATCTATTTGAAGTGAGAAATTCTGAAAGATCAGTTGCAGATGCTCCTGGCATCTCTGCTATCTCTTCAGATGGGGTGACAAATCTTGACAGGGTATCTGATAATTCAGCCATCCAAAATGTATTAAATGATAATTTAGTTGGCGGCGCCACCTTTATATCAAGTATCAGTCTTAGTAGTTCTGCTAATGAGCCCGCAAAGGAGTTGATTGATGTCCAAGGCGTTCAAGAAGATTGTGTTATTGGAGCCACCTGTCATGTAGGTTCAGAGTATCAGCAGTGCTCAAACAGCCTGGTTGAGAACGAATCTACACCTTCCAGAGTAGAACCATTAAACTTTAAGATGGACCATAATGTAACATCTCATGTAGTGCCTATGTTGGAGGTTAACACTGTTTCCAGATATAAAGACATCAATTTTCAAAATGAAAAAACCAAGGAAAAACCAAACCTTGCTGACAAATCAGTTGAAACCCTTAATGTAAAAGAAGAATCCACCTTAATTCAGGGACAAAAGAATAAAAATTTTAATGACGCCAGGATCACAAACCTTTCAGAATTCATTTCATATGAGTGGCCTAGTTTAGCTCCTGTCTATTTTCCATCAATTAACTCATATCTTCCACCTGCTACTGATAGATTGCATCTGGATGTTGGTCGTAACTGGCACAAACACATTCGCCAACCATTTGTTCCCACAGTGCATCAGGCAACAAATTCTGCCATTGAAAATGGGTACAATCGTACATTGTCTCCACCATTGCCAATGAGTTCAGATTGGCCCCCAGTGGTCAGGAGCAATTATGGATTAGCTCCGTCCATTACATGTAATTATGATTCTGGATTTATCTCAAGACGGCAGTCTGTGTTTCAGAAAAGTTTTACTGCTCATAATATGCCATTTAATGCAAAGACCACAGATGATGAGAGAAAGTTTTCTGGGGATTTTATAGACACACCTGAATCAGGAAATGCACAGGAGCTGATGGATGAATATGAAAACCATTGGATATCAGAGGAAGAATTGGAGGTTCATGCAGTTTCTGGAATAGATTATAATCAGTACTTTGGTGGTGGTGTGATGTATTGGAATCCTTCTGATCTTCCAGGGACAGGTTTCTCCCGACCTCCTTCTCTTAGTTCTGAAGATAGCACGTGGGCTTGGCTTGAAGCTGACATGAACAGGGCAGTTGATGACATGGTTGCTTTCTCTTCTTCTTATAGTACAAATGGTTTGACTTCACCAACTGCTGCTTCATTTTGTTCTTCCTTTGATCCTTTGGGACCTGGACACCAGGCACTTGGCTATGTTTTACCAGGAAATGAAGTACCTGGCAAGGTGCTGCATTCTTCATCAATGGCAATTGACACGGCCACAGACGAGGAGGTCACTGGATCTTTGGCCAATTTGTCAGGTGATGTTGAAGGGAAGGTGGGAGATTCACTTCCTTACCCCATATTGCCTCCCATCATCATTCCAAATATGTCGAGGGAAAGATCAAGATATGATATTACGCGAAGTCATGATCATAAAAGCCCACGTGTTCCTCCTTCTAGGCGGGAACAACCTCAGAAAAAACGACCACTATCACCTGTAGTGCTTTGTGTTCCACGGGCTCCACGTCCACCACCACCCTCTCCTGTAAGTGACTCCAGAAAACACCGGGGTTTTCCAACTGTTAGGTCTGGTAGCTCCAGCCCAAGACATTGGAGTATGAGAGGTTGGTACCATGACGTGACTAATTTGGAGGAAGCTTGTGTACGTATGGACGGTACTGAAGTTGTCTGGCCTTCTTGGAGGAATAAAAATCTTTCAACTCATCCAATGATTCAGCCTCTCTCTGGAGGTTTACTTCAAGATCGTCTGATTGCAATGTCCCAGCTAGCACATGATCAGGAACACGTAAGTATGCTTCTGTGTTATACCGTTTTCTTTTATATATAAGTTTAGTGGAAGTGAATTGGAAGTGAGGGTTTTGGGCAAGTATTTGATCAATGATCTACTTTCTTGATAGCTATATTGGGCCATTTTAAGTTTATTGTGGGGATCTAATTTTTTAATGGGGTGAAACTGTTACACAGCCAGATGTGTCATTTCCACTTCAACCACCTGACATACAGAATTGTCCAGCACGAAAGGCATCTCTTCCTTTGATGCACAACCTCCTTCACAATGAAATTGATTTTTTCTGTAAACAGGTACAAGCTTAGATGATATTCTTTTTCTTTCTAGAGAATCATGAAATAAATTTTATTAGATATTTGTCGTTTAGAGCTTTTACTTCCTTCCTTTCATGCATGCAATCATTGTTGATTACTTGTCTGGCATGTTCACATCCAAGGTTGCAGCAGAAAATATGGAAAGGAAGCCTTTCATTAATTGGGCTGTCAAGCGGGTTACCCGGTCTCTCCAAGTCCTATGGCCCAGGTCCAGAACAAACATTTTTGGATCAAATGCAACTGGTTTATCCCTTCCAACAAGTGATGTTGACCTTGTGGTTTGTCTCCCTCCAGTGAGGAACTTGGTAAGAGATTTCTTGATGTACTACACTTTTATTACTTCTCCCTGTTGCTAGTATTTTGATGGGGGAAGCTTTAACTGCATATGCTTTTCTTAGGAACCTATCAAGGAGGCTGGAATTTTAGAGGGCCGTAATGGTATTAAAGAAACATGTCTTCAGGTATATTGGTGCCATCAATCTTTGCTGCAGTACTTGAGACAGACATGCCATGACTGATGGTGATATTTGTTTCTTCAATTTGACTTTGTGTATGTTAGTGGTTCTCGTTGTTGATTAGGCATTTGGTTTGCTATTGTACTTTCATGTTACTGATGATGGTATCTACCTATGGTTACCAATGTTAAAATTTCTCTTTTCTCAATGAATTTCTGGCATTTAGTATAGCTTCATTGCATTTGGCATACTATAGGTCAGACGTAAAAATTCTTCTTTGTTGTAAACTTGTTCCTCTATCTAATACATGTTCCATAACCAGCAGTTCCACGGTAGTTTTAGCATGCTATACTTTGATCCCTTCAGGCTGTATACAGGGTCCTTATTATGAAAGAAGAATGATGATGATGCATATTCTGTAGTGCTTTATTTAAGATTGCCGATTCTAATTACAGAAGAAAAAATTTGATGCTAATTTTTATAGGAAGCTTATATTGCAGTTCTCCCTAGTTTAGTTGTTTTATCTGGAAATATTTTATATAATTTTAATTTAACTAATCATTGAAAAAATGTATTAGTTATTATTTTTTGGCCTTTTGCAAAATTGAAATTGCTACCTTTTTCTTCCAGCATGCAGCCAGGTATCTTGCCAACCAGGAGTGGGTGAAAAATGATTCACTGAAGACTGTGGAAAATACAGCTGTAAGGCCCATTTTTCAAAATTCTGTTAGTCTTGAGTTGCTGTTGTTGCTGTGTCCTTTCTTCTACATATCTTTTCATGTCGGTTCCTCTTTTTTTCTTCTCAGATACCTATTATTATGCTTGTGGTAGAAGTTCCCAGTGATCTGATTAACTCTGCCACTTCTAATGTACAATCACCAAAGGAAGAGCCAACACGTATGACCGGTGAACCTGAAAACTATTCTCAACCTGATGTGGTTGGTTCAGAAGAGACCATTTCACCAAAGTGCTCACAAATTAATTATAATGATACAAAGGATGTGAAATCAATTCGTCTTGACATCAGTTTCAAGTCCCCATCACATACAGGGTTCCAAACTACAGAACTGGTAATTTTTTTTTTTGAAGAATGTATTGCTTAAGTTCAACCTTTGTGATGGGTATCAGTTATATAAGTTACTACCCCATATGTCAGTCAATTTCCATGAAAGACTTGAAAGGATTACATGAGTTAGTATGTTAAGGCTTATCGGACTGCTACATGTTCTGATGTTAAACTTTAACCTGTTTCCTGACAAGACGAATGCCTATTTAGACAAATTGTCATCTGCGGAAGAGCATTCAGGCAAGGAATACTATGTTTGTCCATCCTGGTTTTTGGATTTTCAAGTAATAAATGTTACAAGTATGGATTGAGTACTTGTATCTGGAAACCAGTTTTCATGAGAATATTAGTGCATGCATATCATTGCAAATTTTGATGTTCCATTTGAATCTATAGTCATACAAAGATTTCACATCTCAGGATCGGATCCACATGTCAAAAGATTTGGTGAATGTTAATGGCTTCCTGAGAAACAACACAAAACACAACACTTAAATTGTGGTCCAAAATTGTAGAAACTAGTTTTTGCATTAACTAATCAAGGCTTAACCTCAACCATCATGTAGACTATCAAATATTCTCTGTGGAATTCGTGATGGTTTTTAACAGTATGCGCAGTCAAATTCAGGATATCATTTGTTTTTTATTTCATCTATTATTGGTAACTCTGTTTCTTTCCTTTTCTTATCATCCTTTTCTTTGACCAGGTCAAAGAACTTACTGAGCAATTTCCAGCTGTAACACCTCTTGCTTTGGTACTGAAACAGTTCTTGGCAGATCGTAGCCTTGATCAGTCCTACTCTGGTGGCTTAAGTTCCTATTGCTTGGTAATTACACTTCATTGCCTTCTTTAATGGTGTAAGGTTTCCCGTTTCCCAAATAAATTTGAACTGTTCTTGTCATGGAGGTTTAACTTTTCATGTGTCACTTGATGGCTGAGTTCTACCATCAACTTGATACTTTCCCCCACGCTTCCCTTTCTCTCACACTCTCCATAGAGACACGGACAATGATTAAATAGAGTTTTGTTTCCATTTTTTTTAGCATTGCACTCCAGCAACTTATTCTATATCAATGTGAAAATAGAATTTGGACAAGACAAATTGTAGAGTGTCTGCCATTCATTAGCTGTGATTTCAAAAAGTCTTCTTAGTTTGGGAAGGTTGAAGCACTTAATTTTCTATTATAGCTCTTAGCATGTCAATTTCCTCTCTATACTCTAACCCAGCACTCATGCTTGGAAGTTCTGAATTTCTGATGATTATGGTTCTAATGAGTTTTCTTTCCCTTTTTTCTTCTTTGTCCCTCCACCTCCTTCTCTTTGGTTAGGCAGAGGTATTGAATATTGATGTATGCTCAAAGCCTCTAATTGTCATTGAAAGGGATGCAATGCTGGCTTTAAATCAACTAAATAAATCTAGGCCTGGAAGCTAGATCAATTTTTTTTTTTTGTTAATCGTAGGGAATTAAATTCTTACATGCTATGAATGTCACAACTTCATGTTAGAATTTATGAAAAGGAGATCTGGAAATCATTTGCATTTTCTCCTTTGTCAAAAAGGGACCCAAAATATGATTCTTAGAATAGAATCCTAATGCACTTGCCTATCTAATGCAAATATCTGTTAGGTTTGTTGGAACCTATGAAGATACAATAGGAGGCAATGTGATACTCTGCAAACCATATAATGGCAATTTAAGCTTAAGCTATACGCCCATATCTTGTGGAAGTTTTGCATTATTTATTGTAAATGATGTTAGTTATAGTGAGCTTCTGCATAGATAAATCCTGAGTATAGTTAAACCCTGATTTTTTTTTTATTTAAATATTTGAAATGATAAAGATCCATTTTCTTTTGGTAACAACGTCAATCTCTTTTATATTTATTGTCATTTAAATATAAGAAAAACTCACATTACAGTTTATTTAAATTTGTTATTTCTTTGCCATAACTTTTTGTCTGAGGTCAAAATGCTACTCTACTGCTGGAGAACACATTCTTTGCTAAATGAGAACACGTGTTTATTGAAAGCACTTTCATGCACATTTCATGATTGTATAATACTAGATGTTCTCTCTCATTGGAGTTTTGCATTTCTTGTTCTTTGTTATATGAAATCTTGTTGCAGGTGCTATTAATTACGCGTTTTCTGCAGCATGAGCATCATCTTGGCCGGCCTATTAATAAAGTAAGTTTTTTTATTGTGAACTCTACTTGTTTCTTTCTCCAGTATACGAATGCTCTTATGTTTTTCTGCTGGATTCAATGCACAATTGCCTTTATCTTTCTGGTCTTTTGGATATTCTTGCAGAACTGGGGAGTCCTTCTGATGGATTTTCTTAACTTCTTTGGGTGGGTTAAAAATTTCTGATACATTTTCCCTTACGTTTCATTGTTGATAGTGGTAATCCTGCCTGATTTTAACACAGTAATTATGAATTATTGGTTTTTGATTCACTTTTTTTTATCAAATTTATTGTCTCTCTATAAGGAACGTGTTTGATCCTCGTGAAATGCGCATCTCAGTGCAGGGAAGTGGAGTATATATAAACAGGGAACGAGGTTATAGGTAATAGTATCCCAAGCTCTTTTTGTTAGAATATACAAATGACATATATATTGATGTTCTACCGCTTGGTGTTGTAGTATTGATCCAATTCACGTTGATGATCCTCTTTTTCCAACAAATAATGTGGGGAGAAACTGCTTTCGGATACATCAATGTATCAAGGTAAGTCTGCAAAAAAGTTGTATTTACCATCATCTATGAGAACTTTGATTGATATGGCTATTGAAATTGGTTCCTAGTTGAATAGTGATACTCACCAAGGCAAATAAGAAGGCTTCTGATTTTGCAAGCAAATTTTTCTGTGTTACCTAATTCTGAATATTTAAGTGGATGTGTTGCTGTTACCTTGTGAAAAGATTCAAATCGTTGGCATCCCATAAAAGGATATAGTATTATTTATACCATGGTGTATGCTTAGTTGAGTCTTTCCAAAGAAGTTTTGGTAAGACAGAAATGTAACTGTTGAAATTTGCATAAAAGTGGCACATGGAGTAACATCAAACTCGGTCCATCTAAACTAAATCTGAAGTCTTAAGTAATTGTGATCATATACAGGGAGGGTTTTTTTCTATTCCACTTTTTCTCATCCAAACTTTCTATCAGCTGTAAAAATATCATTCCACATCATCTGTGGTCTAATTATCTCGTTCTTCTCTAATGGTACTTCAAGCAAGTCACTTCAGCAAAATCTTAATAGCTATGCAAGTTCTGTTCCTTAGTCCCCAAATCCTTGAAATAAGGATGATTAAGAGATAAAATATTGTTTGATGCAGGCATTTTCAGAAGCTCATTCTATTTTGGAGAATGAGTTGACATCCCTTCCTGTTGATAGTGATGCATGTTCAAGGCCACTATACAAATTGCTTCATAAAATCATCCCAAGTATTAATTCATTACAGGGCAAGTAATGAATTGCTTATATGGTATTCTTCAAACTGCTTGTAATGTTAGAAACTAGCTTGAAGTATTAAATTTATCCTCATCAAAGGATTTGCTATTATCTCTGATATAAAGTTGCATTGCAAGTTTGCAACTGGATTTTCAGAGCATTGGTATTATTATTATTATTATTATTATATATTTTTTTTCTGATATAGTGAGTATATTTCCAAAATTTTGGACCCAGATTTGGCAATACTGCTGTTCAATTCACTTGGTTAATCATGGCCCGTCAATTAAATGAAGTCGCATTTTATTTGATGAGAATGCACACAATTCAGAAAATAAGAATTAGCAACATGGATAATGGTGGGTATACTTCTGTTGGGAAAGTGCATTTTAACAAAGATAGTTTTCACTTCAAAGTGCATTTTGACAAAGATGGTTTTCACTTCTTTTTGCGAGAATGACCTTTTCTCTGACTTTGATTTCCAGCTTGGGTGGGACTATGTGCCAGAGGATTGTGCTTCCATGTTTAGGGTCTGGATTGACAAACACAGAGCTACCTACATTTTTTAGAAAGTGGTTCATGTCTACTTGACTTCATCTGTAGAGTTCTTGTGGTAATTTAAATATATCAAATGCAATACCATCTTCTTCAATTTTAAAATAGGTATGAAATAAATTAGAATATTCAATACTTATCTCCATATTCTCGATGGAATTTCTTGTGTAAGATATTTTCAAGAGATGAGGAATTTTGAAGTTTACATCTTTTTTGTATTAGAGCTCTGCATGCTTGGTAAAATTCATACTGGCTTGAGGTTCTGAACAAGTAATTCAATGAACATTTTCATGTTATTGATGTACAACTCCTATAAAAAGTTATTGAGTGTTGGCATGCAATAGTACAGAACTGTGCAACTCTTTTTCAGATGGCAGCTGAAATCCTGATGAAATGTAGGATTTTTGAGATTGCACTTTCCAATCTTAGAAAATTTATTGGTTTGATTGATATCTTTCTTATGGAACTTCTGATTGTTCGGGAAATTGTGATAGTTATTATGGAATTATCGGTGCCTGATATCCGTGGCACTTCCATTTTGTACTTGTTTCCGTAATCTCAAAGAATCATTATTCTCTTGTTGTTTATTAGACTTGCATTCCATTTTTCAATTCTACTTGTTTATTAGCAGTTTCCCTTTCCTCATACATGAACTGACATGAATATACCAATCATTTCCAATTTGATTCATATCCCCACTGAATTTCTTGAGCTCGCTCGATTTTCAGGACCTCAACTCCATGCTTCATCAATTATTTCATCAGAGATCGTCTTTCAATTTCTCTTGTGCTATTTTGGATTGAGTTTATCACGACATTGATGCCAAGTACTCACCTGGTTGATTTGGTGGCAATGTTACATCTCTCTACCTTCTGGATTTGAGGCTGGTAGGATGGATGATAAGGAAGATGAAAAGAAAAGGGCCAGCAGTAGAAGGCGATGTGCAGCCAATTGCGAAGAACAAGTCTATTTGATGCATCCGACTTTGTTGTTGTTGTTGTTCTATGTATACTTGTGATGAAGGTATGGCATAGAATATAACCAATTACAATTGTTTAGCTTATTATACTTCATATACTTGTTTTTCTTTGTTTGAATCTTCAGTTACAGGTATGGTTCTACCATCAAATCATGAACAGCTTGAGCATGTGAGAAATCAGAGGGGGTCTGGGTTCTGTTATTGTTCATGCAATTGTGTTCACCGAAGAAAGTCATTGAATTAGACCATCAGATTTATCAATTGCAAGATTCCGCTGGCATAGCCCTTCAATTGACTCATGATATGCAATGAGATGGAATTCAATGGTGCCTGCGTGATGATGAGGAATATTACATTTGTTGTTTTGCTGAGAGGATTAAGATATATATAATTAAAAGTTTTTTGGGGGGGCGGGGGTGTGTGGCGTGGTGTGTTGGGGGCGGTGTGTTGGTGTGAAAGAGGTTTTTTAATTAACTTGATTGAAAACAAGTCTGAAAAGATGTAATTGTTGCGTTTACAAAATGGTGAGTTTTACCGTCCAAAAGAACCTTTACTGTGTGTTAATAGTAGGATGTTTTTACAAGAAATAATCAAATAAAGGATGGATGGTAATCTAAAAACCATTCTCCAACAAATGGGTGTTTAGCAATTTAGTTTTCATTCGATTGCAGTACTGAATCAAGAAGCTGAAAGAAATTACTGGGTTAGCTTGATTATTTCAGTTGCTCGCAATTGACAAACAAAAAGGAAGAAATATATATTTATTTTGGTTATAAAGTGTTAATATTAATATATATGTCATGTTAGGATATTATTATATATTGTTATGTTGCTTCATCTTAAAAGTACTACTGGGTGATTACGATTATTATAGATTAGATTTTATAAAAGGGATTTTTTAAAAATATCGAAAAAAATAAAAAATATTTTATTTTTACTGTTAGAAAAAAAAAAAAAAAAAATTATATATTTAAAATTATTTTTTTTTAAAATATTATATATTTAAAAATATTTTTTTTAAAAAATATGACATATATTAAAGATATATTACATATAAATTAAACATATACTAAAAAATAGTAAAAGAAAATAATCATAAAATTGAAAAAAAAAAAATCAAAACAATACAATATATTTATGTAATATTTCCTTTATAAAATCCCAGGTACCCATATGACAAAAACAGCCCACCCAACAAATGGGGTTAGAATTAACAAGAGCAAAATTGCTACAAGAGCTCCAACAAGCAAATTAACTAGGCCAATAATTGTATAGTAAGTAGAATTCTGAGCTCGGGAGGTTAATTTCCCCCACCCGTGTCAAGACATCCAAGTGTGGTAATAATAAATGTCAACATGATGCATTATGTGTCTCAAGTGGGGAAACATTGGCGGATTGGAATTTGGCTTGAAGGAAAGTAGCCCATATAGAAATTAGAAAAAACAGAATTCCATGCAATCTTACTACACTTGCTGTGTATTCAGTAAAACGAAAAACGCATAAACTGAACACAACTGGAATAACAACAATGTAGCCCAATATCTGGGCCCAAAACTGCATCCCCTCTCATGAAACAGAGCTCTCCAACACATTAGCATTACTAATGAGCCGGATGTAATAACTCTCCAAACACGTTTCCAATATGCTGGAGTTAAAATCCTTTTCATTTGCAATTTAAGGGTCCATATACCTTATAATTTGTAGTTGGGCATTTGAAAACGATTATGGCCCAAGTTGGACTTGGACATGCGCCGTCAAATAACCATACAATTGGTAAAAGCTAAATGATTAAAATTTCAATTTCTTCACAAGTTGAGAAAAACAATATTTTTAGTTAATGGAGGAAGAATTGATGTCTCGTGTGACAATTCATAACTTATTTCAATCATTTGCATGGATTACTAGGCTATATATAATTTTATTTTATTGAGTATGGAAAGAGATTCAAATTTAAGTATATTATCCATATTTTATATATATTTGTTATTAACTTATATTTTGATATGTTTATTAAGTAATTCTTCAGTCTTATAATAAATATTTTAATTTTTTTATATGTATTAATTTAATTATTTTATTTTATAATCTAAATTATATTTTATCTTAATATTATAATAATACATTTATTAAAAATATATTGAAAATAAAAAAAATAATTTAAAAATATAAAATAGGAGAGAATTATAAGAATAAAAAGATATTAAAATAATAAATTAGTTAAAGTAATAAATGAATTAGAAAAGTTAAAATAGTTAATTTTTTTTTTAATAATAATATGGTATATAATTAATGTGGGACGGAAAGAGTAATTTTTAATGTCACAAATAAATGTCATTTTGTCTCCCAAATTTTCAAACATGCTCCAAGGTCACATAAATTTCTAGTAGTAATAAAATTTCCATTTATAGAGGAGATTCCAAGGAGATTCCTCAGAATCATCTCCTCCCCAGATACATTCTCCTCTCAATACCATACTCCCGTAACTTGCAGTCACTCACCCACCAATCTCACAACCAACAAAGAGTTTGCGAGTACAATAGGGTACACCAATCAAAAGCAACAAAGATTAAACAAGCATGTAAAGTTAACATTTACCCCCAATTGTTACAGCACCATACTACACAAAAGTCTTAGTTTGATAACTTTGTCTTAAATATGAAAATAGTAACCGAATATGCTTAGGAATTCTCTTACTTCAACGACTCCTTTATACCTTATGTAACTGCCACTTCATCACGCCAAGCATATGCTTTCTAATATTCTGTTAATCTTTCGCTAATAAAAACCTCCATTTTCTTTCTCTTTTGCTACCCTCTCTTTACCCTTCTTTAATTTTTGAACTTCGTAACAAAATGAAGTTTGGAAAGAGATTGAAGCAACAAATTCAAGAAACTTTCCCGGATTGGCGTGACAAGTTTTTGTCGTATAAGGAATTAAAGAAGCTTGTTCGGTTAATTTCTACAGCTCCGCTATTGTCCAACAGATCAATTGACTATGGAAAAGCAGAGGCCGAGTTTGTTTATTTGTTGAACAATGAGATCGATAAGTTTAATTCTTTTTTCATGGAACAAGAAGAGGATTTCATCATTCGTCACAAGGTAATTAATTAAGCTTATTCTCTTCTATATCAAGTTAATTTCTTAATTTATGGGATTTCAAACTGAGCTTGGAGAGAGAGAGAGAGTAGCTAGTAAAGAGGAGTTAAGTGAATTGACCCAGTAGAGCATTTGATAATTAACTTGATGGGAAATGCCCTGCTTCAAAAGCATCGATCTTTAGTGAAATTTGGTTCACTTCTAAATTGTGTGTCAAGACTAGAGACCCAATATAATACTTATGATTGGGGGTCAGGAAAAAAAAATTATTTAATAGTGTTGGTATTATATACTTTGTTCCTCTTGCATATGTATAGGTCAATTGGTAAGAAGGACCTGATACATGTAAAATTAGACAACATTAGATGTCAAGTATGGAATAATAGATGTTTTTTTTATAAGCTTGTTTTGTTATTTTTTGCACCATCCGCAATAATATGCGACAGGAATAGCTTTTTTTTTAGTAAAAAGTTATTTTTCAAATGAGTATACTAGTCACGTCTCAATCATTCTTATATTCTTTTAAATTTTAATTATTCTGTTTAATTATTTCAAGAATAATTTCGAGATTCAGTTGAAGAAATTAAAAATTTTGAAAGTTATCTAAATATTTTACAAATAATAAATTTTTTCTTAATTTAATGATAAGATAAAACTAATTTAGAAATGAATATTATGATTTGAATATCAGGATAAAATTAATACAAAAATAAAATCTTTCTTAATATGAAATTAAGGAGCCATGGGAACTTATAGTAAAGATACTTCTCAACAAGTATAAAAAAAATAGTGAAATGGGTTTCAACATAACAAAGGGAGTGAAAAGAAAAAAATTGTCTTTTTTAGAAACATTGTATAGTTATGAATTATGACATTTTTGAGATTGAATTAATGCAAGAAATGCTGTCACCATATCTTTAAATTTAAGTTATAAAATTATAATCTTTGTTTCCTAATCCTCAACTGTATATATGAAATAATTTGACAGAATTGATCTAAAATTCAGAAACTTACGATGTTACAAGGAACATGATGTAATTGGCAACAGTCTTTGTTCAATAGCTATTTTGTGAACTCTCATTCAATTTCCCAATGTACTAGTGTTACAATGCTAATTTCTTTCTTGTGATTAGAGTGATATTAGATTGATTTTCATGCTGCCATTCAGTTCCAAACACACCAAAGACTAAAAACCAAAGTACGTGTACCTATATGAGTTCAGGAATTACAGCAGAAGATACAGAGTGTGATTGATGTATGGGGGCCAAATGGGAGTCAGCCTTCGGAACCAGTTTATAAAGAAGAAATGGTAAAGATTAGAAAAGATATCATCAATTTCCATGGCGAAATGGTTCTCCTTGAAAATTATAGCAATATCAATTACACAGGTGCTTCTTGAGAATCTAATCCTGACTAACCAATTCCTTTCATGGAATAGCTACAAATTGAATTTTGAAATGTAAAACTTTTTTGTAGGATTGGCAAAGATACTGAAGAAGTATGACAAAAGAACTGGTGGGATATTGCGGTTGCCATTCATTCAGAAAGTGTTGCAACAACCCTTTTTCACGACTGATCTCATTTCAAAGCTTGTCAAGGAATGTGAAAACACAATAGATGTTGTGTTTCCTGTAGAGAAAGAAGAAATAGCAAGAGAAGGAAGAGAAGCAATAATAGCAGCAGGAGAGGGAATCTTTAGAAACACAGTTGCAGCACTAATGACCATGCAAGAAATTAGAAGAGGCAGCTCTACTTACAGCCGCTTCTCTCTGCCTCCTCTTAACTTGCCTGACTCTGATCTCATTCAATCATTACAACTAAGCTCTCCCATACCAATTCTCTGATAAGATAAGAATTACAGAAACATATATATTGCACGGTTATACAAACACGGTACGGAATCTTTGATACTATTCAGTACCCACTAAACCAATAGCTTATCAGTATGATTGTATTTCTTTTAGATACATTTTACCTTGAATGTATTAATATAGTAGTTTGAAACTTTGAATCATATTAGTGGGTAGATTGAATATGTATCAAAATCGGAGATAATTTACACTTGGGATTGTTGTTGCTCTGACAAATTGTTGAGGAACCAATTCCAGAGAGCGTGTAATTTGGAGACTCCTTTCATGACCACTTGGTAAACCCATTCGCATACAAGTTGAATTAAGTCACGAGAAACCATTAGAGCTAAAATTGCCCATATAAAAAAAATATTAATGCTCTCCTTTATACATAACATTGGGAGGATCAACCATGAATCTTGAAATAAGTTTAGTCTTATGATGGCGGAGATACATCTGCTACACAAAAAAAATAAAAAATAAAAAAATAAATAAAGCGCACCTTTGAGGAGGAGAATAATATGGATAGCAATGGCGCGGAAGAAAACGATCCATCGAGGAGATTAAAGTAAACTGAGAGAGTAGGTTGTGACGATAGAACTTCATATGGGCTGCAAATGCAAAGGAATAGATGACAATAGCCAAAATAAAAACTCAGATACTTGCTGAGTGCGTTTCAGACGAAGACAAACCCACTTTTGTTTTCTTTTTTTTTTAGAAGAGATTGGATGATATATATGCTATTAGACTTTTCCTTGAAAGGTGACAGACACACTCCTTGATATTTCACTTGAATTATTTCAGTTAGCAATGGATCCAAAAATGCAAACACTGCGTGGCATGGACTATTGAGGAAAATGAATCCTTGCAAACTACAGAGTCGATGAAATTGGTTTCAGTTGACCACCATTAATTTTGAGGCTTCTTTGTATAAAGTTATAGGAAAATTCATAAAATTGGAGTATTGTGGTTACAAATATATTATTAATTTCCTAAGAATGAGATCTTCTTATTGACCATATTTAATGCCCATAATTCCCGGGATTGTAAGATTTGCAAGGGTAAACTTGACAGTTTAATATGGATTTATTAGTTTACAGGCTGCTCATGATTTTATTATGAAAAAGTGTTGCACATCCAATCCAAAGATGAAAGAGGCCAGGGAATTGCAGGTTAAAAAAAAATCAGTTAGAAGAAGAACAAGTACAATTAGACGATAAAGTATGTGTCATTCCATAATTATTGAGTGCCTTTTTGAAACAAATTAAATTAAATTCATTTGAAATGTATTTAACTTGCTATTCTCCATTTTTAAGGTCTGTAGAGCAAAATAGATGATTAATCATTGAAGTAAAGAAAACCTAATGATACTCCATGGCGTTGTTGCTTTAATATGCTAATAATATATTTTCTAGAGTTACACCATAACAAATATGCATATTGTCTTGTTAATTTATTTACAATTAAAATAAGGAATCAAATCCAAAGAATTCATCATTTAATATCTTACTGCAACGCAAAAATTCAATAGCCATGTTTTCAGTCACACTTCACACCACAGACATGGGCATTCTGTGGTCAATAGTCAAAAACCAAAAAGTGGGCTCTAAATTGAAGACAGAATAAGACGATTATACCCCTCTGCCACTTGAACCGAACAACCTTAACAGTAACCGGAAAAAACACAAACGCAAACCTGAGATCGAAGTAAAGCCGACATCACTACCCCACGTTGTTACTTCTCTCTCTCTCCCCTCCCATTCTTTATCACTTAGCTGGATCATTTTCTATCTCCGGCGCTCTCTCACCAATCTCATCGGAATGAGTACCGGTGAACTTCTCAGCATCGAGCCTCAGGAGCTCCAATTCCCATGTAAGCTCCTTTACAACTGAGTTTTGCTTGCTTAATTTGCTGGTTCCCTCAAATTTCTGATTTTTTTTCCCCTCTGTTCTGAAAAGTTGAATTGAGGAAGCAGATCTCGTGTTCCCTTCAGCTTTTAAATAAGAGCGACAATTTTGTGGCTTTCAAGGTATTAATCTTAGTTATAAATTTCATGCATTTCTTTTGGGGATTTATTGTGCCCTACAATTTTGTAATTGTGTTAATTTTTAGGTTAAGACGACGAATCCAAAAAAGTACTGTGTTAGGCCTAATACCGGGGTTGTTTTGCCAAGGTCCACATGTGATATTATTGGTATCCTTCTCTCCCTCTTTCCAAGTACTTCACTTTGCTACTGATCAGCCATGAGTAATATTTCTAAGTTATTTAGTGATGAATTAATTGTTTTTGTGTCAATTGTTACCTAATTCAGTTACAATGCAAGCACAAAAGGAGATGCCTCCTGATATGCAATGCAAGGACAAGTTTTTACTTCAGGGTGTAGTTACGGGTGCTGGAGCTACAGCAAAGGATATCAATGCAGAGATGGTAATGATATAATTACTCTCTCTCTCTTGTTTTTGGGTCCAATCAGTTAATTTATGGTTCGCGCTAATGGGTTTTCGGTATTTTTCATTCTTAGTTCAATAAGGAGGCAGGGCATCATGTTGAAGAGTGCAAGTTGAGGGTTGTTTATGTTGCTCCACCTAGACCACCATCACCAGTTCGAGAAGGATCAGAGGAAGGTTCTTCACCTAGAGCTTCTGTGTCAGAAAACGGAAATCTAAATGCTTCTGAACGTACAGTTGTGGGTTTTTGGTGACTTACTTTGTAAAATTCAGTTATGTAATGTTTTGATCTTTATATTTTTCCGTTACATTTTAATAGATTGTCTTGCGAATATGTAACTTGTGCCTATAGGTTTCAAGAGCATATCTCGAGAGACATGAGCCTCAAGATAATTCATTTGAGGTATCTTTTTTCTCGTTTATTTGTTTTCCTCAAATCATTGAGTCCATTCACTTTGTTTGATTTGACTGATGGGTCCATTCACTTGTGAGTTTTTCTGAACAGTTTGCAGTATGATTAATGCTATGAAGTGGCACATGCGTGCTAACTCTATGTGTAGTTTTTTTTCACAGAATTACTTCCCACCCATGCAATTCCTCAAGTCTTGATAAAAATACCATTCTTGTTTTTTTTTTTTTTTAATTCGTCAACTATTTTGTTGCTAGATTGGTACTTAAGTAGTTCTGCACCACATTAGAATCTGAAATAACTTGCCATTAGTTGTTCCAAGTTGGGGTATTTACTAGAGCCCTCACATGTACTAATTTGATCCATCATTCATTGATAATGTTATGCATGGCCTGGGTCTGGCCATTAATCTGGACCTTCTATGCATAATTTTAATGACATGGTAAAATGTGATCACATGAGCCCTCCAAATTTGCTACATATAGAGGGATATTGAAGAGGCATCTGTGATCATGAATGTTTGTATCAACTATAATACATATTTCTTCTAAGGTATTTTGGCAATTAGTGATTGAAAACTAACTTTTTCTCGTGTAATCTATTCCTCATTCCTGTATAATTCTTTTCTATTCCTGCAATTGCATGAAAAGCAGTAAATTTTGGTCTGTCAATGCTGTCTCTCAAACATTGATTTAACTTCATAGATCATTGCATTATTGTATTGAGGTCCTTTACTAGGAGTAACACTTCTAATTTCAGGCAAGCTCTCTTATTTCCAAGCTGACTGAGGAGAAAAATTCCACTATTCTGCTAAACAACAAATTTCAGCAAGAATTGGTAATGCATTTTTTAATGTCATTTCATCATGTTAGATTTTGTGCTGTAATGATTCTAAAACCACCATTTACCTTTACTTTGTTAGGTCTTTTTTTACTGGAATTAACATTAGGTATGGAAAAAGCAAGAAGGAATTTAACCTCTCCAACTAAATGGCTTGTAGGGGGGAGACAATAGGAAAAATTTAGTACATGCTGAAGACAAATCATACAGTTCTTTTGCATCAATCAAGAAATTCATGAAACAGCTTTTACTTCTCTTGATTACATAGGTTATTATCCACTAAAATATAAATATTAGATTAAAAATGTTGATACCAGTTGGAGTTGGACTAACAGTGTTAGGTGGCTCCTGGATGTTCGTGATAATAACATGTGCTTTTGTATGAAGTATGGGCATTATCTGTCACTTCCAGACATTTTCCCCTGCATTTAGACATATGTTTCACTATGCTATGATTTTTAATGTGGCTATTCGAATATATTTTTGTATTAACCACTTTTCATTGTTGTATATTTCAATCAATTATCAAAATGGTAGCATTTACCATTTCATCAGCACTATGTTTACCAACACCCAAACCTATTAACTAAATTGCAATAATTCATTTATAGTTGAAATGAGAAAGTTGAAATGAGAAAATTTAAATGCAATGCTGCGAGTAGAAGCATTAGCAGTCGATCTTAAATCTGAATGTGGGAAAATTCTATGCAGGAGGCTTTGAGGCATCAGTCCAGCAAAAGTCGCCGTGGGATCCCATTTATATATGTTCTTCTTGTTGGTTTGCTAGGAGTCATTTTGGGTTACCTCATGAAAAGGACATGATTGATCAAGTTGCCTGTAATCCTTCCATTCTACTTCCTAGCTGAAAAATTGGAATGTGAACTGTTGAAGACAGTCAAATGTGTGACTGATCGGTGGAATTCTCCTTTATTGGTCTGCATAGACCCTAGAGAAATATGTCAAATGTTGTGACTGATGAGAGGGAATTGTTGTTCATTGTATTACTATTGCCAACTATTGACAGTCAGAAGCTCAAAGGACTTGATAGGTTTGTGTAATTGTCTAGTCCAGTATTACTAATTGTGTGACCAACATTTCGGTGAATATTCTTTGCAGTGACTCACTCTCGTCTCTCCCAAACAATGTGCATGTTTGTAATTATCACCTTCTGCATATCCATATTGTCATTAGATAGAAATAAGCCACATTATATCTGCTTGAACGTAGTGATTATATTGCTTGATGGATCTATTGGTGTGAGGGCTAAAAGTTTTCACTGGCTATCTCATTTCTCATGTTTCTCGCAAAAAGTCGAAAACAGCAAATGTTTCAGCCAGGTGACAAGCCTTCTTGGCTCTGCAAAGTACTCCGACGACCAGATTTGGTAACAACTTAGACAGGAGTTAAAATTTGTCTTCAAAAATATTTTACTCGATTTAGTTAAAAATAGACGGCGCTAACGCGGATAAATTGTCCTTTTGACTTTAAAATATCCCAGCTTATACCAGAGTAGAAATACAACATTCAATTACATGCTAATTTATGTAGAAATACTCGCGATCATGCGTAGCACTAGGTTTTGTTTTGTGAAACAAATATCAACATTCCTCGTGTAAGGCTAGCAAATTCAATTTACAACACATGTTGACCCGGAAATTGTCCTCGGAAACCTGCATGCATAGGAGAAAAACAAAAGGAGCTCAGTCATTAAAACCCAAAAGAGCTACACAGCAAATGCTATAGTCAATATGATTGCTTCATTCTAGACAAGGTCCAATAATTGAGAATTGCGACCGCTTGCTATCTTTAGCACATGAAGTCTAACAAAGACGGCCCGAGGTATCACAAACTGGTTTTGGTTCATAAGAGCTCATCAAGCAGGAATAGTCGCTTCATCCCCACAGCCTACAAGAAAGCAATGGAAACATAAACAATAATTTGTGCATATGGAGGACATTGCATTGCATCCAAATATCTCATTTGCAATACCTAAAGGACAAGTAAAGGCGGGAATTCACTGTTTATGTCAAATTCCAGTATCTTGAACCATTCCTGAATACAATAAAAATTTACATTTGGTCATCTGAACCAATCCATACAAATATCCATATTTACAATCACTAGGTGTCAATAGACAATAATGATAAAGAGAAAATAAAGATCGGGCGAATTCCATTTCCTTGACATACCTGGAAATTGAATACCATGACAATCATTCATTAAAATTTTGTACTCATCAATAGTTTTCTGAACTTCGTATCATATTGCAACGACCAACGATCTTACAAAAATCATCAAGATTTAGCTGTGATGAAATCAGTAACAATAGATAAACATAAATGTTATCATTTGATAAAAAAAAAGAAGTACAATCAACAATTCAACATGAAAGGATTACAAATATATTTGGAATGATATATGAATGGAGACCATAGTCACCAAACATCAGAAATATTTATGTGATGAAACAACAAATAAAAACAAGGTCCTGGTGCTTAAAAGCTTGATATGATATATATGAAAGCAAATGGTAAATCAAGCTCTGGAGATTACCAAGAGACATGTAAATGTGGAGACTGTACAACAATATTAAGTGGCTGCAGGGACAAAGCTAAAAAATTAATATTGGGTAGGCCGAAAATTAACCTTGTCTAGAAAATTAGGTTTAAATAAGCTAAATAAATTTTTTTCTATAAACTAATGATATTTTTAATTAGTTTTGGGTGGAATGAGAATTAATTTTATGTAAAAAACTACACTTAAATAGACCAAATAAATTTTTTTTTATATATTAATATGATTTTTTTTTTGCAGGAGTGACCCTGGCCCACCTGGCCCCTATGATGCTCCGTACCTGAGTGGCTGCTTGGCCAAGCTAATGTAAAAAACAGACCAGGAGTACAAAATTCCAGCAAACCTCGCTTCAAGATTAAAATAAGGCCTAATAGTCGATGTTAACTTCAGCAATCAGACTCAAATTAAAAATAATAATAATAATATTTTGTTTTTCTCAGAATCTTGAGATCCATCAAAGGTTCCAACTAAACCGCTCAAAAAGTTCCACCCTATTTAGAAAGACTCCACCACGGTTTGAATCTTCCTACAACTATTCACTTTTGTACCCTTTTAAGCCTATTGGGTAAATAATTAGTTGAGTAAATTAACCAACCTTTGCATCTCCATCACTGTAGAAGCAACATATCATATCAGCCAAGCCAATTCCATATCTGTCCATGTAATATCATGACCAGTTGCTACTCTTGGTAGATCTCTTACAGTTAGGAATCCACTTCCTGGCGCTGCATGCCAGCATCACCCCATGTTAATAATTCCAATACTTTTAAGATGTACAGGAATAAAACAAATAAGGATATGAATTCAGATTACTAACACGAGTCAATAAATTCAACACTCTAAAGATAATTATTTATTTCTTCAAAAGGTTTTGATACCAAAAACTTCACGTGGAAGCTTCTATTAAAAAATTACAGCAGGTTAGAAGCTTATTTTCAGGATTGAAAAATCACAAGGAATTAAAGTTCTGATCTCTTTTGGGTCTCTGAAAGTATTACTAGTGCAAAAATCTCTCCATGGTCCAAGAGATACATAAAAGACAGGTCTCATAAATTACCATCAAACTGACAGAAGCGTAAGACCAGCCCATCCTCAGTCATCTGCACTCGATTATTAAACTGCTGACCACAAAATAGAAAACAAAGAAACACAGCTTAAAGGAGGAAAACAGAACAGAAAATAGAACATGTCCCCACAACAAAAACACAATCCAAGCCCAAAACCAACCCAATTTTTTTTTCTCTTCATCCTCCCTGCATCTTCTTGAATGTTAGCATTTCCCTTTCTTTCTTTAAGAGATGCATCTTCCACAGAATCTTGTAAAGAGAGAGCAATTGTCTGTATATGAATGTTGAATAATTAGTTTACCCCAATCCATATAATCACAGAAAGTCCAAACAGCTGGAAATAGAAAAATTGCTCAACCCCTCAAAGTTAACCTGCATCAGTTCATCATCGACTTCATCAATGTAATCTCCGCTATTTGAATCTTTTTGAGAAGTAATTTTCTTCTTAGGTTTCGGGTCTTTATTCTTAACTTGGAGAAACACATAAGCAAAGAGAATGCTCCTGCTCGTTGGGTCAATCAAGGGGCTTCAAAGCAAATAGACCAAGCAATAACCTGAATGAAACAGAATTGGTACTAAGCTAGCAACAATGACCTACTAAACTCTCAAGTGTACAATAAAAGTTCAATCTTTCTAGATGACAAACAAAGAAAATAGAATCAGCTAATTGTAATTTTAGAATCTTCTTTAATCCCATCAGTTTTTTTTTTCTATAATAATAACAATACCTTGTTTCTATGTGACTAGGAAGAACATTTACCGTCTACAAAATCTTCATCCTCTTCAAAATCATCGCCATCATCATCTAGTTCGTCAGCAGCAACATCATCATCATTGGGCCTATAATCGTCGTCGTCGTCGTCATCATCAACGACTTTACTTTTCCCTTTAGGCTGATTCGTTTACCGAGGCTGACTTGACTTCTGAGCTGAACCCATCAAAGAAGAAGCCATTTTTTTGAGACCTAAAGCCTCCATTCTAGCTTTGTTTTCTGCAATGCTCGATAGTCTCTGTTTCTCGTACTCTGATCCTGCTTCGCTACATTCCTTCTGGAATTCACAGGCTCCTCCTGCTCTTCTTCGCTTTCACTTAACTTCTCTGATTCGGTTTCTGAATCCAGCGGTTCTTGTTTCCCCATTCTGATTCTTCAACTCCAAGATTTGTTAGCAGTGGAGAGTTTTGCTACCTCTATTATATAGGCACGTATAATGACAAATTTACCCTCCCAACGGAAGATAAGAGGGTCCTTCGGTATCAACAACGTCACGAGCATTCCAAGGCGCGTGACAAGTCTCAACAATGTGCTGTCCCTTCCTTATACATCTCCTCCAAGAAACCAATCAGCTACCATTAAAAATTACTAAATTCTTAAATCCATCTGAATTCGCTCTATCCTCAACGGCCATGGAATCAACGTGCTTCTAAATTTTGTCTGACCAATTTTCGATTTTTGTTATTTTTTAATTTTACCAGCTTGCCTTTGATTTCTATGGCTTCTGTTGTGGAAATTGAGAGGTACAATTTGGTACCACTCTCAGTCACTTGTCTGTGTAAACGCCCCACTCGTCCTTCATCCAAGAAAACCCTAATTTTCGTTCGCCGGCATCTGAAACTCAGCCTTCGTCTAGTCTTGAATGGATCCAAAGCTACGTTTCCGGCTCATATTAACGGCATTTCGACGATGCGGCACTTGATTACGGCCGTTGCCAGAGCTGAGCAAGATAGCCTTGGCCAGGAAGATGTCAAAGAGGTACTTTTAAGTTCTCCTCATTGAATGTTGAATACGTTTGTTGCTACTTATATTTCGTATTGTTTTTGCTGTTGTGGCAATTTTTGATTTGCAAATTATTTGGTATTGAAATTCCGGCAAGGATTTGGCGGTATGGAATTTGTGTTTATAGTGTTTGCAAGACGTTTATGACATTTTGACGACAATTTTGGGTATAACAGAGAAATTTGTATATTAGAAGTTTATGTTCTAGTGATTGAGAAAGAAAAGGTGTGCTTTGAATTTGAAGATGTTTGACTAAATTTAGTGAATTCATTTTATTTCTTTTGTTCATTTGCTATTATTTAATGATAATTCAATGGAATTACTGAAATGGGTGAGTTGTAGGAAGTGGACAGAGGCCATATATCACCAGCTAACGAGGAATCTTTTTCAGAGACTCAACAAAAAAGGAGTCAGTTAAGGAAAAGAATCGTTTTTGGGCTTGGAATTGGAATTTCCGTTGGAGGTGTTGTATTGGCTGGAGGATGGGTATTTACTGTGGCTTTGGCAGCAGCTGTATTTGTTGGTTCACGTGAGTACTTTGAATTGGTTAGAAGTCGGGGAATTGCTGCAGGAATGACGCCTCCTCCTCGTTATGTGTCACGAGTTTGCTCTGTTATATGTGTTCTCATGCCCTTAATTACCTTGTAAGATTGGCAACATGCCTTAATTTTGTGTGCTAACTCAATTGGGTATCTCTCTTAGTGTTTTGCTAGTTTTTTTTTTCTTATTCTTTGATATGATTATTACTTTCCTGTTTGTTTTTCCTTTATATTTTTATTATCATTCGGGAGCAGCCATCATTCAAAACTTCCTTTGGGTCAAATGATTCTATCAGAAAAGTGTGCTGGGTTGAAATTAGTGTATATTACACCTGTCTGTAGTAAAATAAATCCTTATTATATGAGGATAACAGTTACATAAATGGTTTCCATGTTTGCTATGACTGACATAATTTGTTCAACAACATTAAGATTATATGGTAATGTTGAATTTGATCACAAAATCTAAGTTGATGTCGAAAGCATAAATTTTGTCAATAATGTTTGTGCCTTTCACATGGATAAGCTTCCCAGTTCCTCTAACTCTTATTTCAACCAACTTAGAAGCTTAATTAATCAATTAATCTGTAAATATAATTATTGACATGATGTTTTTCAAATTATTCTTGGCTTCAAAGTTTTATGATATATGTAGGTATTTTTTATTAGTTGAATTGAGCTCTGCAGGTTCACCACCAAAGTTTTTTCTTTCCTTCTTTTTTATTTCAGGAGTCAAATTTTTTTAGGACAACAATTGCATGCATCTTAGGTTCCAGAGGCTGTCTGATGTTAGTTGCTGACTGGTGTTTTCTGATCCATGGTTAGGTATTTTGGACAGATTGACATTCCAGTGACTTTTGCTGCTTTTGTTGTTGCAATGGCATTGCTTTTACAAAGAGGAAATCCTCGCTTTGCACAGCTCAGCAGTACTATTTTTGGGTTATTTTATTGTGGCTATCTTCCTTGTTTCTGGGTCAAGCTTCGATGTGGCTTACAAGTGCCAGCCTTGAACACTAGTAAGAAGCTATTTTTAAGTGTATTTGATGGTAATGCTTGGTTTCAGAAATTTATTGGAATGAGCATTGAAGTTGCCTTATATAATAATGTTCTCTCATTTCACTTGTGGTGAACTAAGCATAATGCTTGATATACCAATGAATTGTCACCTATCATGCATTTTCATATGTCCACATTAAAAATTAGAAATTCCTGTATCTTATCAATATTGAGAACATGATTCAAGTCAGTTATGTACAAAATACGACATGGATTAACATAATGTATGGTGTTTTTAAATCAAAGCTCGAGCCTTTAAGATTGGATGCTCTAACATGGCATGAATTGCTAGTTTAAAAATTCCATGCATTAGTCCTATTTATTCTGCTAATATGTTTCTGTTTTTTCTGTAATTTCTATGGGACTGCAGATAAAGGGACTGTTAAGGATGAGAATCCCATATTAATTGTAGATGAAAAATGTTATACTGTTAAAATGACATATATATGGAGATGATTAATAGGATGCTCTCACACCGATTCTTTTAAATCAAATCAAATTTTCCCATTTATTGTACTTTTTGTTTGGCAGGACTAGGAGCAACATGGCCTGTTCTTTTTGGTGGACAAACTCATTGGACTGTGGGTCTCGTGGCAACCCTGATTTCTTTCAGCAGCATCATAGCTGCAGATACATATGCTTTTATAGGTGGCAAGGTATTTAGACTTCTGAAATAGTCGACAGATCTCTAGTTTCTTTTAAATATCTAGTACACTAGAAGAAATAATAAGCACATATGACTATAAATGTGAAGAAAAAGAAATGTTAGGCTGGTAGCACTAACATGTGTGTTCATATGTATAAGGACTCGAGCATAAATTCTCTGTTGGCCATCCATTTGCAAAATGTACTGGAAATATGACCATTTAGCATATCTGAGCTTTTAGCAAATGGCCTTTTTTTAGATGAAACTTAAGAGGTCAAATCCTAAACACTATTACAACTTTATAATATTTATTTTAAGTTTATTGTTTAATTGCAATAGTTTCCAACAAAACATAAATAATAATACAGATGATCAAAGCTATTTCAGAAATAAAAAGTTAGTAATGAAATATGATCAATGTCTTGAGAAAGAGAATTCCTTTCTTCAAGTTTTATAAAACATGCCAATATTCAATTCACAGGGTTGCTGGATATAAGGATTTAGCGGTCCCTGTTAGAAGTGGTGCAATTCTTCTTTATCATCATCTTCTTTCTTTGCCCCCACTTTCATCTTCTTACACTTCTGTTTATCCTATTTTTGAAGCAGCAAGAAATTGCTTTCCTTCTCTAATGCAGGCATTTGGGAGGACCCCATTAACTAGTATTAGTCCAAAGAAAACATGGGAAGGGACTATTGTAGGCTTGGGTGGCTGTATAGCCACTTCTGTTGTGCTATCTAAGATTTTTTGCTGGCCAACATCATTGCTAAGGTATTCATTCTTCCTCTACTGAAGTTTTAGGTAAGTGTACTATAGACATCTTTGGTGAGTTATTCAGTCTTTTGTCGTTGTAAATGATATAAAAGATTTTTCCTGCTCTTTCCTCTCTCTCACATTCACGCACATTTCTTACGAGTAAATTTTACGGTTTCAATAAGCATTAACATAAGCAGACCCGATATATATGCCATACATTTTACTAGGTTATTGCTAACACGAGCAGGGAATTGGAGATGCATGCATTTCTTATGAGTAAAATTTTTTGGTTTCAATAATTCCAGGAAGCATTAGCACAAGCAAGCCAAATATGAATGCATTCATTTTAGTAACTTATTGCTCGAGTAGCCAGTTAACTGGACAATAATAAGAAAATAGGACCCCGTATATTATCAGTGCAAAAATGCCTCGGTTGTGTGTTTATATACGAGTAATATGGCTAATCCTTGTCAATGTCCCCATTCTCTTTGTCCTATTCATGGATGGAACTATGTACAATTTCAATAAACTAGGACTATGAGGGTAGTTTTTGATAGACGTTCTTAAACAAACCGTTTCTTACTTTGTCTGTCATGCTTTGTAGCTACATGGTAATAATAGGCAGCATTTCTTCGAAGTCATGATTTGGCAACCTAATGTACAAAAAATTTTAATAGTTCTTCGGCATTTTTCAACTCTTCAGAAGCCAATCTTGTAAAGTAATATTAGTGAGCTGGTTGTATTTTTTGCTAGAACAAACTTGAATCAACATGGAAAAGATAGAGGAATATGCTAGCATAGAAGACTGAATTTCTTCTGTTGGACAAACTTGTTATTTTGGAATATATCACGATAATGAAATGTCTTTTTCAATGGTTGTCAGTGCAATAGCTTTTGGGTTTCTGAATTTCTTCGGATCTATATTTGGTGATCTTACCGAGTCAATGATCAAACGTGATGCGGGTGTCAAGGATTCTGGCTCTCTCATACCTGGGCATGGTAATGATTTTAGCATATGGTTTTCTTCTGTAACAAGGCATCATTTGAATTTTTGAGACTTTCTTGATGGATGATGTCTATCCAGTTGCATCATACTGTTGAAATAATGTTTTGCCATGTGATTCTTTTTTATCTTTTCTTCTGGCACAAGTGAAAAGCATGATGGTTTGAGTTCATGATCTCTTCAAAGTTCAAACCCGAGCATTCCAAACACCTGAGCTAAACCATGGTAGCCTATTTTTTATTTTCCAAGTTTTCTAGCTAACAAACATGCTGTTTGTGTGCTCATTGCAAGTCTTTATGGTTTCTCTTTTTTTTTTTTTTAATTTCAATTTGTGTCATGCTTTTGCATATGCTATTACTAAAATTTCTCCCAGGGAATATTCATTTTCAACTCTTCTCCCTGTTTCCTTCACATTTCCCCTTCTACTGTAATTGATCTATACTATGATTTATTAGAAACCAACAAATTCCCTTTTACTGTAATTAATCTACACTAAGATTTATTAGAAACAATCAAATCAACAGGATTCTATCTGATTTATTTATGAATAAAAACAAAATAATTATGATGATGAAAGAAAAAAATAACGGACTTCTAAAGACCTTTTTTTTTCTTGAAGAAGGGAATAAGAACGCTCAATTAGTACAAAATAATAGCTGTATAGTAGTTTCTTCAGAACATAACTTTCCTTTGAAGATCATGATAGTCAATCATAATTTTTAAACCCAGACAGGAAACCTCTGTACGCTATGGTTCTGCACTGCCTATGCCCATGGAAAGAGGGAGAGCATTTTCACCACTGTTTACTTAGGGCTACTATAACTGTGAACTTTGTCCATGTCACAAGGTCAGAAGGTCGGTACTATTTGTTCTTTAAATAATAGAAAACCCTAAACTTTACCTCAAGGGTCCTGTCATCTGTCCTCGTATTATATTGGTTAATGAAACTCAAGAGGACATACAGCAAGAAATAGGTCTTCAAAAGAAGAGGTATAGAGAGGGAGATGAATAATGCCATGCTAAGTCTGGGTACTTGGCAATGAAACAATAAAGGCACATGAATTGAAGGAGAAACAGAGAGAGCATATGCAGTGGTACTGCTTTTCTTTTCTTGCTTGTCTCCAGCTTTTGTATGATATGACTGTTGGATGGGATGCTCTTTTACAGTGTACTTCATGTTTTGCCAACTTATTTGTCAGGCTGATTAATTAAAGGTAACTTTCATTTTCGTTTAACATACATCCTTCAAGCATTTTGGTGTTAGCGGTGGGCTCTATAATGTGAATTCTGCAGTGCTGTTTTAATCTTTGGACAATACGTAGACACAGTCAAGGATTCCAATTGAAACTTTTTTTTCGTGTGTATTCTTTTGATATTTAGATGGATACCGTTGTCCATCGTGCAATTCAGTTAAATACAAGGTTTTGAATTTTCTCTATTAATTTCTGTTAAAACTGATGCTACATACAGGTGGAATATTGGATCGCGTGGACAGCTACATTTTCACGGGTGCACTTGCCTACGCGTTTGTCAAAACCTTCCTCCCACTTTTTGGAGTTTGACATGAAAACTCGTGATCAATAGCAAGAGAAAAAAAAGTGCAAAAATCTTTCTGGGTTTTTGTTAAAATATATCTTAAAAATATTGGAGCTTATATAATTTTTGGAGTGATAATATCAAAGGCTAGAAGTATAAACAAGCACACATTAAAGTTGGAGAATCTATGAGGCAGTTCGAAAAGGTTTCTTGTTCAAAAACCTCATAGTTTTGCAACCCTACCAGGTCTTCTCGCGTGCCCTGTTTATATCCTTGGAGGAATCACAAGATTAATTGTGCTTTTGGCCAATTACATGTGATGGTGCTTTTGCAAGCGGGCTTTGAACATTTCATTGTTTCATACACAGCTTGTACCAGCTTCAATGTTAATTAATGCTACCTAATTGCTTTTCCATATTGGCTTCAATTTGCAAAGTCAATTTTAATTTTTTGCAAGTCTGATCTCTTGAATAATGACCTATTCAATCCTATGGCATGAATTCTTGATTTTGATGATTGGTCATTATCTTTCAGCTGTTACATAACAATAAATAAAATGAGAGTTCCTCTTAAGGGAACAACTTGTGAGAAAATTTTACACATTCATTGCCATGCGTGCATTAGCACAATCTCTCAGCAAGTGAAATTGGCATTATGTACTGTAGTAGTTTTGTTGGCAGAGGCGAATATTAGCCATACAAAATACTTTGTGGTTAACTGTAATCAAGCTTCTAAAAGCTAATAAATGTTCTTTGGACCCCTGAACCTTCGCATTCAAGGAAGATATACTCGTCTCAGGATTAGGGCCATAAGTCTTTTGAATTCATGAATAACAACCTCTCTTTAAAAGGGAAGAAAGTTGAATTAAAGGTTTCAAATCATCCTCATTACAAGCACTGAAAGCAGGGTAAGTATCCCATTACTATAACTTTGGCACAGTAGCTAAAAACACTACATATTTGTATGTCTGCTAAAGTATTGTTCAAGGGTCAGAAGAAATGGGATCATTTCTTAGAATTTAGACATTTTTACTGCGAAAATATAATGAGAGTAGCCTAAATATATAGATTACCGCTGAGTGATGGTTTCTTATTTACATCTTCTCCTTCTTAATTAACAAGAAGTTGATTTATCATCACATGGGATGACACTTACAATTATAATTGTGTTTTGTAATGCTTGTTCGAGTCTCAAAATATAACCTCATAATAATAAATTAATAATTCTGGTGGTTATGATAATGACCCAATTATATATTTTTCCAATTACAAAGCTAAAAATGGCCTATTAATTCCAATTACCTCACCATATATATCACTAATTAAGCTATTTCAAGTAGACCAACAATTTATTTATTTTATTTTGGATCCATTTATATGATTGGAAGAAACATTAAATGAGTTCTTCCATTTTAAACCATGTGATATGTCAACTAAAATCCAGAAAGAGAGATCCACGAGAGAAAATTGTGAAGGTTATAGTGGCGTCCAAATTATTATAAAAAAAAAAAAAAATAGAACAAAACTCTCTTATCCCATAATTAACCGAAAGGACTGATATTCAAAGCAACCAGTCATCAACTACCTCCACCTTAAGACTTCCCAATAACAATAATAACAAGAGTTTGCAGTTTTTTGGAATTTCACGTGGACTTGTTTCTTTAATTTGTCTTGTTTGGCCTTGGCTTCGCGTCATACTTTTATTTTATTCTTATTTAATTAGTAATTAAATAATAAATAATAATGATATTAAAAAGTGTTTAAATTAATTTAAAATAAATATAAAATATCATTTTAAAAAGTTTAAAAAAAATTAAATAATTTTTTTAAATATTTAAATGATTAATTCAAAATAATATATTAAAATAAAAAAAAAAAAAAAAGCTATACATGATAGCATTTTTAAAATGACGTTTTCAAAATTCTATCTAAACACATAATAATAATAATAATATCTCTATAAATTAATATTGTTGAAACTAATAAAATCTATTAATTAAAAGAGATATTAATTAATTGATAAATTAATAATTTATAAATTTTAAAAAAAATATTTACAATTCAATAAATAATATTTAATCAACTAAAAAATTAGTGTTTCACCCAATTTTGTAATCAATTCAATATGAGTTAAATGAATTGAAAAAAAATATATATGATAAATTAAATATGAATTAATTAAAATGAAATAAAAAATATATATATTATTAATTGAATATGAATTAAATAAATGAAATAAAAAAATATGTGTAAATTGAATATATATTAAATGAAGGAAAATATATGAGTAAAATTATTTATATTTAAAATAATTTTTATATAAATCACTTTAAAAAAAAATTTATATTTTACATAATTATAATAACTTCCCATTTAAAATATATGTAAAAATTAATCATGACAGATGAAATGTTTAAAATATCATGTGAATATAGTAAAAAATATCCTATATACATTAAAAAGGAATTACAATAATGAATTTTTGACGGATTTCAATTGAAAATTCATTAAGGTATAATATTAAATACACTTAAATGAAATTAAAGATAAGAACGCACTCAATATATCAATAATACTTTATAAGTTTTTATTGAAATTTGAAAATTTAACTCTAAAACTTTTAGATTTAATAAAAAAAATTAATAATAAAATTTAGTTAGATTTAAATTTTAAAAAAAAATAAATAACGATAAACTCATATTTTAATAAAGTATTATAGTCTATTATATATAAAAAGTTGATAAATTATTAATGATAAATTATTAATTTATAATATAAATAAGATCATATAATTATGTGTGAATTTTTAAAAAAATATTATCTTATTAATTTATTAAAATTATTAATTTAGCTTATTAATTTAAATTAAAATAAAAAAATTATTATATAAGATGAATTATTAATTTATGGTGTATTGATTTATTGATATTTTACTGCAATTGTAGTTTTCGAACCAATATTTTGAAACGTGGCAAAATTGGAAAGTGGTGACCATGGCATGTCTGTATGGGCTTTTCATTAAATATCTATTGTTGCCCTAAAAAAAGATAAGATTGTAAATTAATTTAAAATTATATAATCTAAATGTCATTTCATGTTTAAGTGAAATTTACATGTGAAAGTATATCTAATAAGTTTGTAGTTATGTTCTTCATTATATTTGGTGTAGTTTATAATAAAAGATGTAACGATATAATTTATTAGAGTTTGAATTTTTTCCTTTATAACAAAAAAAAAAATGGATATATTTATATAAAAGGGAAAACAAGTTTAAAGAAAATGCTAGGGCCCAGCACCCATATATTTTTATTTTATTTTATTTGTTTTAAATCGAAAATAAAAATAAATAAATGTTTGGATGGAAATAAATATTTTCACTTCAATTATAAGGCATTCATGAATTTGACCATAACATAACAAAGAAACAATTAGAAGTAACAATACTTGACAGAGGTTTGCTTTTTAATTTTAATTTTTGGAAGAAAAAACAATAAAATATAAGGGAAAAAAAAAACATAAGAAGTGAATGTTGGGTTGACTTGGAAAGTAGAATATGAGGATGAGATAAACCATAATAATATAAAAAAAGAAAATATAAAGGTGAAGATAAGAGAGAGAAGAATAGGAAAAAATTAATTAAAGGAGAAATAAAAATGAAGGCTTGGAAACAAGCAAACAAAACAAATCCATGCAAACAAAAAGTCAATTAGTGGAGCCAAATCTCCACCGAGATATAAGAGACAGAGAGAGAGTCTTGAAAGATGAAGAGCAAAGCAATAAGATTGTTCTGTTTATTGAAGGTCCCACCATAAGTGTCCTTTTTGACAAGCTATAATGAAAAATATGAGTGCTTGCTTTTGGGTTTTGGCACAAAAATAAATTTGTAATACAAAATGTGTGGAATGTAAAGAATGCGTTGTTTCTAAGCTGACTAAGAAAAAAAAAAACCACAATAGAAAGAGCAAAAAGAAAGAAAGAAACGACGAAGGAAACTTAAAGAAGAGTTTGGAGAAGCATCTTCTATGAAAGTGTTTTACATATAGCAACTTAGAGATAGAGAAAGAAGATAAAAGATCGCATGAACTTTTCTTGAACACGCACACCCATGACAATTGCCATGCAATAACATGTTTCTCAATCCACCTCTCTCACACTACACACTACATTATCGTTTGCTTTTCTTTTCTTTTTATTACTTTTCTTTTGCTATTTGCCTTGGATGCTCACCAACTGTATATATTCATATCTAATATATTACTCTTTTCATTTCTTGTTTTTATTCATAGTTAACAAAATTAATTATTTTAAATATGTATTTATAAGAAAAATAATGGGTCTTTTTTTAAATAAGTATAAATAATTTATGTTAATAAATTATGTGATGATTAGATGCAATGATTCAAGAATGAAGCTATTTAACAGGTCTAAGTGGGTCTATTTAGATGAATTTAGACAATCATATAAAATTATAAACTAATGATAATTTGACATATCAGCATGTTATTTATAATACACATCCTATTATTAAAATAGTTAATTATTATATTAATTTTATAAATATTTATTACTCAATAATACATAATCATTATTAGTAATTCATAATTTTATGTGATGATTTTTTTTTCATTAACGTATAAAATTTTTTTTACTTGATCCATCCAAATTTAATTATTTATATAAAAAAAATTTGATTCGCCCGAATCTAATTTTTTATACTGAAATTTTTTTTCAGTCAATTTAAAATTAATTTTTTTTTATTTTCGTCCTTGCAATTATTTATCTATTAATAAAATATTGATTTTACTAGTGAAATTTAAACTCAAAATTTTAAGATTTTAGATGATTTCATATGATATTTATAATTTGGAAAATGTATTAATAATTGGATAATATTTGAAATGGGAATTGCGGATTTAAATTAAAGAAAAAAAGATAGGGGAGGTGGTGGCAATTTGAAAATGGGTTTTGAGTGTTTATTATCAAATCTTTGTCATTGAAATTTTTAAGTGAATCCCTCGTTCTTAGGAGGAGGCTTCTTCAAGACAAAAGCGCTAACCTCTCAATTCCTTAATGGAAAGTTGATTATCATTATACTTTCCAATTTTTTTTAGAGCTTCAAAGAAAGAAAAAAAAAGTGTTATACTTTTATGGGCTTCCATATCAAGAAGATGCTCTTCCTACGAATCTGCTTTGAGCTATTGATTGAAATGACTTGAGATAACAAACAATGCCATGGAACAACCAAGAGCTTGAGTCTTTGAATTTGGTATTTATGAGAATGATATTTCAAATTTATATTATTCCCTCTCTCTGTAAAATTATTAAAATATAATAATAATTCTTTTTCCACCAGGAGGAATATCCAATTTATCTTAGCATATCATATCATAATAATACTCATAATCAATATCTCAATTATAAAATATTTAATTAAAAGGAGTAAACTATGAATTGGTTAATGACTAATGAGTTGTGTATTCATCATTCCATGATCTAATGATGACATGTTGTTATTATTTTTTGTGTTTATCCTTTTTTAAAGTAAAAATTATGTTAATTCCACATTAAACATAGAAGCAATCAATGTTGTATATAGAGGCATAATAATGAAGTATTCTTGTGGGATTTTTCAAGTTTTCTGTTTCTTCTTTTTATTTTATATTTTTCAAGTTTATAAATTATTAGACTCTAAAAATACAAGTTGCAAGGTAAAAATAAAATTACAATCTAAACGCAAATAATAAAAATAAAGACATAAAGAAAGTAAAAGAAAAAATGGGAGCCCACTTCATCATCAACTTGAATTTAGAACCAAATATAGTATGCAAAAGGAGCATAACTATTTATAGTTATATCATAAATAAGACAAGAGAAAGAAAATCAATTGTCAGAACTATGATCCTCATCTCTCAAGTACATACCTTCCTATTTATAAGTATCATATTTACATTTTAAAAAACAGCAACACAATCAAGTAATTAGATTTTGTCCATTTAAATAATTAAACTTAATTTTTCACTATTAATTTTAATTAATGATACCTATCGATTAGATTCATATGTATATATATATTACTAAATTTAATTTTTTATAAAAATTACAGAATTTATTAATTATACACTGACTAATAATGAATTGTTTTATTGTGATTCATTAATTCAATAATAATATTTAATAATTAAGTTCGAATTTTATTAATAAAATTAATATTAAAAAATTGATAAAACTGAAATTCAGTACATGAACATATTTACTGAATAATGGAGTAATTTTTTTCAATTAATATTAATTCTCAGATAAATAAGAAAATATTAAATAATAAGCATTGAATTTAATCACACATTTTTGTACCACCCAGTTTTGAACCTGCAAAGACAATAGTTACCCAGAAACAGTATGGATCGAACGGTGAGGATCAGTTGATCATGACATTTCACAATAGAAGAGTAATGTGTCTGATGAGATCATGATCATTCATTGTCGCTCCGCAGGCAGGTCCCACAAAAGCAGCTCCATTTTCCCGCAGTAGATTTTTGGATCGCAATCATCCAAGTGTACGAGCAATCGTCAAGTCTTATTTGTTGCATTGACCGTACACGTGGCACCACTAAAGATTTTGACCATTCATTCTGCTTTTTTTTGTTTGGGTCCCACTTAGATAGAGAGAAAGGAAGATATGTATCTATCCACTTGTCATTTTCGCTGTCGCTGTCCCCAGCAATTGCACCATATGAGACAACATGTCACAGTCGTTGGATCGTTGTTCGGTGCACTCTTACCTTCCGAACTTTGGATTTGTGCCTTTTTGGGTCCCACTCCAATCAACACCTTCCACGTATTACTGATGCTTGTTAGGACATAGTATTTGTTCCACCCGAATATTGCAGGTTAGCATCTTGTTTCTAAATATATTATTATATACTTATTTCCTTTTTTTTCTTATGATAAAATAATTGTGCCTTCCTAAAAATAATAATAATAAAATAAATGTGAAGTTAATGGCATTTTCTTTGTTATTTGTATTAGGTGAGAGAAAATTGAAACTTTGATCTATAAAGTATTGTCTAATGGTAAAGTTTTAAAGTGAACGTTTATACATTTTATCATATAAAAAAATTATTCCAAAATGTTATTGACTATAATAATATTCTAAAATAAATTAAGGAATGATTTTACTTACTATTCAAAATTTATTAAGAAAATGCTAGTCTCTTTTTTTTTTCTTTTTTTCTTTTTTCAGTGGAAGAAAAATCTTGACTTAATAGTCTATAAGATTGTAATAAATACACCAAATCCAACTCTAAATTTATGCTTTGTTTGCTAAAAATTCAAAATAAATTTTTATGGATCACGCTATTCTTTTTCTTTTCTTTTTTTTAAAGAATATTAAAAGCTTTATTAATTATGAAATGAAATATTCGATTTTATTTTATAGTGTTAAAATTTTAAGTGTGTGAACTTTCACATTAAAAATAAATAAATTAAAGAGATATATAAGTAAAAATAATCTATAAATTTATTATTTTAAAGATTTTGGATATCTCGCATTTAAAATAAATGTACAATTATTTTAAGATTTTAAATTTGAAATGTGGTGCAAACTCATGAATATATGAAGAACTCAAATTAAATCAACTCTCTTGTCCCAACACATAGATATACATTTCAAGGAGATTATATTCATATCTATAAAAAGAAAAAAATGCAATTAAAAATAAAAATGTGTGAATATATTATTAAACTTTTCTAATTGGAGGTGTATCCATTCTTTCCTTCCTCGAACAATTTTAGTTGGCTTTTAGAAGGGGAAAAGCACAAAGACATCTTTTTTTCCCCTCTCAATTGATAAATTTGGATCTCATTTTACATTAAGCAATTACCAACAAGTTAAGTTACCACTTTGGTACTTAAAAAAAAAAAAAAAAACAAAGGTTACTTTACCATGAAGACACTAATTTGTATTTTCCTTATTGTTTTGTTTTGTATTTTTTTTTTTTTTAAGTTAAGAAATTTTTTTAACCAACCAATTTATGCTAGTGGAATTGATAACAAAATTACAATTGGATAGTTTATTTTATATGTTTTTTTTTTTTAATAATTCATTCTTAATTTTAGAGGATTTTTTTTTATCAAAAATAATTAAAATCAGTGAAATTTCAACATTAAATTAAAGTCCACTCTTACCACTAACTGTAAAAACTCTTACTATCAAGTGAGTTTGATATCTATCTCATTTTATGATAGTAATGAAGTATTTTCCTCCTAATAAATTCTCTAGTTTTGGCATAGATAATCTTCCTTTAACCAAAATGAAAAAAATATTTATAATGTGATATGCGACAGTTAATATCATGTGACATTAATCTAAAAATCAAAATAAATAAATTTAAAAGATTGTTATTAAAAAAAATAAATGATTTTGGACTTGAGTTTTAATTTTTCATTATTCCCTTTTAATTCGAGCTAAATAAATTTAACTTGGATCGTATATTTATATAGTTAGTTATTTAAAATTATTAAATATTTATAATTTAATACTATATATATATATATATATTTATAAATTTACACATAAAATTCAAATCCAAAGCTGTTATAATTTCAAATAATTTGATTTAAAATAAAACCATGCACAGTTTTCCCCAGTACCAGAACCCAATAATTTTTGTTGACTTTCTTCAAAGAATTACAAAACAAAGCATAACAAAATCATCAGTTGAATCCCCCCAAGATATAAAGGCAGGATAAGAGGAATTATTAACATTGACAATCTTAAAAACATCGGCCATGATTACATTCTGATAGTAATTAATGCATATTTTTGAGTGTTTTTTTTATAAACAAAATAAAAATCATATGGTCAATACATAGTGGCTAGACCTCCAAAAATCTTAAGAAGAAAAATTATTACAGCCATTATTCATTATTTAAATAATAAATAAATAAATATTAATAATGGGTATGCTTCCAATCTAAGTGAAGGGGCATTGTTTCCCTAATTGGACCACTTCTCCGTTCTCTGCATCGGACCACAGCTTGCACTGTTAACAATAACAATTATCCTAAGCCTAACCATACATATAACATAATAATGAATCCTTATTATTAATTTTAATTAATAATTAATAATAATAACAAAAAGATTGTTTAGCAAACTATTACGACATTTCGTTGTCGATGGAGGAGCCGAAGTTTTTGGCCATCAATTATTAGTTTTCTGGAGCCAAAAAAAAAAAAAAAGCCTTCTCTTATATAATATTATGATTGTGTTCAACAAAAGCATACTAAATCAATTTAATTTGATTAAATGAAGAGCTTACAAGGTGCTGAAAAGGAAAGCCTTTAACCCCTGAAAAAAATAAAGAAAATGTTTAAGATAATCACGCAAAGGTCCAATGGTACAAAACCCATGTGATTTCATCAAGGCAAACATATAAATTTTTTTTAAAAGAAATACTAATAAAAAACTAGTGGAATTCAATGTATAATAATACAAGTGTTATATTTAAGGTCAAATAAATTGCCCATTTGCTAATAAATTAACGAAATTAATTATCCAAATGCACCCCACCTTAACAGACATTTGGTGACTAATAAAGTTAATACTACTAAATGCATCTATTAGAGGGAATTGAATCCAACATCCTATCATTGACACCTTCAGTGCCAAAAACCTACGAACCTGGACATAACATCTTAACTCTAATCATTCTTTTGCTAATGATTATTTCCTATACTAATTTTTTTTTTTTTTTTTGTTAAGAATATATTACGAATCAAGTTTATTATATCCACGACATGACACATAAATATATAATCTGAATTATTTATTTATTTTATTATATTTTTTTTATACATCAAATTATTTATTATTTAAAATATTTTATGAATTATATTTTTTATACGTTAAATTATTATGACATAGAAAAAAAAAATACACAGTAGTAAAATAAAACAACCTATCAACTTCCCCACCACATGTGAGTTCATGCTATATGAAATTGCCTTTCCACATTAACTAGCATTAAAAATCTGCTTGCAATTTGGCATGTCCCAATTAAAACGAAGGCAAATATTATTATAATTGAGAATTTCAATTCAAACTGGGTCGCAAAGCATAGCTTCAAATTCTAATAACATCAAACAACGTGATTGGAAGCTGGAAGTAATTATTATGTGGTACACAACATAATCATCTTATTGCAGAATGAACCTAAAACTACAAATCATCACAAATTGGTAGTTTATCGGATGCAAAGCAATTGGGTAAAGAAATCCCAACAAGAATATTAGAAAAGCTTGAACAACATTATTCAAGAAAGTTTAACATTGCTAGCATTATTCAACATTATTCAATAAAGAAATCAGTAACTTGTTATTTTTTTATTCCTTCTCTGTTCAACACATTCCCATGTCAGCAAATTTAGCTGCTGATTCGGTAGCTAGGAATTTTGTAAAGCACACATGCGTGACATGCCCTCTGGATTGGGTTGTCTCCCCCCACCAGAGTTATGTTCTATCCTTTGCAAGGAGACTTCCTCTTTTTCTCTTAATACAATTCTCGTTTCTTTAGAAAAGAAAAAATAAAAAATAAAAGTTTAACATGGATTGATCGCATTGGACATATGCATAATGCAACTGAGGATAAAATAATACAGACAATGGATAAAAGAGGCAATTAATTAATTTTCAAAGGTTAATTCTGATTTCCACATCTTGTTTTCCCTTGCTGTCAAGTTTACAAGAGACCATCACCACCTTAAACAGGAATAAAGCACCATAATAATATCTAAAGAGACAGAAAACAAGAACTGTACACTGCAATCCAGTTACTAAAATGTTTGGGTTTCTTGATTGGAAACAATAAGCTTAGACCACAGAAAATTAGCATAAGAGAACCAAAGACAACAAAAATTCAGAAAGATCAGAAATTAAACCAGCGAGTTATGAGAAACCTCAGCAACAATGACTAATTGATAGAACCAATAATCCAAAATGCTAATTCTAATTCCTTAACACCTCCAAGCTGAAGCTGAGATGAGCTCCTTTCGCTGCCAGCAAAGAACTAGCGAAGACTGCCTTTTTTCGACATGGAATCCCCTAATTGGAGTTCGCTGCACCAAACACTCAGCTTGTGACTCGGCAAAGTTACTGAATTGTAAAGGGGTGAACCCAGATTGCAAAAACAGGCTCTTCCACGGAGGGGTCCTATCAGGGTGAAGATGACGACCCAATACAATTTTTTCAATACCTGGTTGGACCAAGAACCTCTCAATCTTTTGCAAGGATTCTACATTCATATTCACAGCTTCCAGTGATTCAAGCAGGCCTGTATAAGATTGAATAGAATGATTTACATGGTTGGCAAATGGAAGGTCAGTTCGGTCACAGCCTCTGTCCAAAGAGACCACAATTTTGGGTGAGAGCTGCTTCACAAAACGAAGAACCATAGGAAGAGACGATGGGTAAACGGAGAAGGGCCCAATTGGAAGATTCACAGCTATAACTTCTTTATATGATACACGATGAGGCATTGACCAAGAACCAGAATTCAAAGATTCAAGGCCTAAAATTTCGAGCTCGAATGGCATATTGATTTCGCTAGCGAAGTTTCTTAAACTTTCTTGAGTAAAGCCAAGCTCGACTTCATCATGTGAAGGAGAAGCAAAGGCAGTGATTTTAAGAGAAGGGACACCCCCATTCCTCAAAGCAAGCTCTTGCATCAGAGAAGCCCATTGCCCACCATAACCAATATCAAAATCAAAAACATGAATTCTATCAGAACCCTCGCAGGCCTCGAGCAGGGCTTGATTACAAGTAAAATTGCCGAATTGAAGGATAGGAGAGATCTCAGAGAAAGACTTGTAAGCACCAATTTTGAAAATAAGACTACAAGGGGTCACACATGATGAGTTGGTGGTGTTATTCATGTGAAGAAGTAACTGCAAGGCCTCCTTGAAATAAAAAGCAACCCTAATATGAGGCTTACCAATAGAAAGAGAGAGCTGGTGATTGAGCCGCGCCAATATCCCTTGCGCGAGAACCGGATTGCCGGTTTCTATCAGCTCTGCTGCCTGGTATATTTGATTCAATATCGTTTGCTGAAGCTGTTGGGACGCCAATTCATCTGTCACAATTTTCTGCTTCATCGTTGTTGGTCTTTGCTGTTGGAGCATTTGATGAAGATGGTGTTGTTGCTGTCGCTGGAGAAATAGCTCTGGCCTTGACACCTGATAGTCGGGTCCAATGGGTCCTGAATTAAGCCGCTTTGTTGGCGGTGGCGATAAGAGATGACGTTCTTGCAATTGGGCATATGACAATGGCAAGAACATAGCCGGACTCTGGCTAAACTGAGCTTGATTTTGGTTGATTATCGCCTGGGGATTGAAAATCTGCGGCTTTTCCTCTGGAGCTTCAATTGTTAACGGTGATTGATGTTGAAACATACCCGGCAAGAGGCTACCGGGTGAAGTGGATATAACCTGGTTGGGGTTCTGGCCTACTACCGGACCAATTCTAGCATTGTGGCCGAAAAGAGGAAACTCCGAAGAAGTTCCATGGAGAGAAGAAGAAGTGTCAATGTTGTTCACCATATTGGTACTATTCATGGGTTCAAAGCCAAAACCCTGATCTACAACCCCAAAACCCGCATTGAACTCCATATCCTGTGAACCACTTCCACCTTGCAAGAGCTTGTTCAATCCCAAAGAAGGGTCCTCTACGTCACCCATAATTAGCCTCAAAATAGACTGTTCTTGACTAGGAGACCCAGGCAACACACCCTCCCAGTCCTCCATTCCCAGCTGCTCACATTTTTCAGTACTTATATCAGCACAAGGATTGCCGGAAACAGCCGCTACCACACCGGCGGTGGTTTCAGTGGAGGCCCCGCCAGCACCGCCGTTACTACCGCCGCCTTGTGAAGAAGACAGTGTTGAGGAAGATGTAGGAGGACTCGGACTTCTTCTCGCGTCAAGCACAGATGTAGGCTCACTGCCCACATAGCAGCAATTTTCTTTGGTGTTGCTGTTTTGCCACTTTTGTTGTTGATGTTGGCTTTGTGTTAGTAGTTGAGGAAATGAATCTGGAGAAGAAGATGAAGAAGAGAAATCTGAAACCCCCTTCCCTTGAAAGTCCTCAAAGGATAGGGGCATGGCCTTCATCTAACAAAATCAACAACAAGACAGAAAAGACCCGCAAACCCAAGACCCAAAATCTCTCCAGTTTCCAGAATCAAGAACCACCCACCACCCAACTCAAAGGTTTTACCCAAAAAAAAAAAACTGAACTTGGAGTTTGGAGTTAGGGTTTTGGAGTTTGGACAAAAGACAAGAATTTTAATGAGAAAAAATAAATTAGATTTTTTGGAGGAGACAGTTTGTTAAATGCATGCAGAAGTTATCAGGAAAAAACCATTTTAACACACACCTTAGCTTCTTCTTTCGTTCTTTCTTTCTTTCTTTTTAGGCAGGTCTATCTCTCCAATTTTTGTAGATAAAAAAAAAAATCTCATTTGGGAACCATCTTTTATCTTCTTGACTGTGTGGGTTAACTTTGTTTTGGTTTTCTTCTCTTCTCTTCCCTTTATTCTGGTTTTGTAGTACTGTCTTTCTTCTGTTTCCTGCAATGGATGCGTGCAACATATAAAAGTGGTATAAGTGCCCTTCAACATATTTTTAATAAAGTTTGATTAAAAATAATTCTCTCGCGTTTCCGAATATACGATTTAATTTCTTTTTTAATATATTTTAATTTACTTAGCTTATTTTTTATTTTAATATTATAATATTCTATGTTAAAAATATAAATAATAATTAAAAGATATTAATGTAAGAGAATAGAAAATAAAAAAATAATAATAAATGAATTAAAATAATTAAAATAAAATTAATAATAATATATTTTATAATTAAAATATTTATTATAAAATAGAGAAAATATAAAATTTATATTTAAAATTTAAAACAAATATTTCTCACATTTATTCACTAGAAAATATTTTACTGTGTTAATTTTTTTATTTTCTGTTTCCTTTTTCCATTTCAAAGCTTCAGTAATATTTTTCGTACGCTCCCCAAAAAGCACGTGGGCTCCCATTATCGGTACTCCCTTGTTAATTATTTTCTTTTACAGACACCAACCAGACAGAGAAAAGCTAATCTGTCTCAGATTGTTTATTAATTTATCCATATTTCCTATAAACCCCTCTAATCTTTTTGCCGATTTCAATCTATTCCTTTAAAGGACTGGTAAAACATTGGGGTATTATAGTAATCTCAGATAAACAGGTTCTGCTGTCCTGAATTTCGAAACTGAATCTGACGACTCCGAGATAATGAGTGAGGCTTTTGGGAGTTGTGAAAATATCGAGACAGATTCAACGGTGGAGATATTTGAGTTAAAAGTGTATGGCTGTGATCTACAATTTTATTTTGTATAAAAAAAGAAAAACAGTTTTTGGTCCAAAGAGTCGAGTTTCGGGTCTTCTTGACCAATTGGTTTGGGTTCGTTGGATGAACTGTCTCTTTCTAGTGACGGTAGAAAGTAAAAGAAAAAAATGAAATATAGTAATTAACATGACCACTCAATTCAGGAACATTGATCCATGGGTGTTTCAGTAATTTTAGTTTATAATAATATATTTACTATTTTTCATTTTTAATTTTCTTTTATTCAATTTTATTTAATTTTATTGTAGTTCTTAAGCAAAGAAATTATAGGTTTATGTGTGGATTGATGATGGAATTAAAATAAGATATTTTAAAAAATTTATTAATTTTGTTAAAATTAATAATTAAAATTTATGAATTGTTCAAAATTTATTATTTATCATAATTTTTTAATTTTTAAAATTTTTGAAATATCACGTAAAAAATAAAATTTTAAAAAAATTTTATTATTTTAATGACTGAAAAATTTATACATTATCTTTTCATTATAAAAATATCATTAAAATTTATAAATTTTTTTATCTTAATATTATATTTGAATTGATGGAATTTAAATAAAAAAAAATTTAAAGAATTCATATATTCTGCCAAAATTTATTATTTTTATAAGTAATAAAATAATTAAAATCTATAAATTATCTAAAATTTATAATTCATTGCAACCCTTTATTTTGAAAATTCTTAAAATCGAACATAAGAGAGTTAATGAATAAATAATCTTATAAATTATTTTTTTATTATAAAAATATCATTAAAATTTATAAATTTTTTTTTATCTCAAATTAATAAAATTGTATAGATCTATAAAATAAGAAACTTAAATTTTTAATTTTATGAGTTTTAAAAAAATTTCATAAATTTTAAACTCCTCAATTCAAATGTCCCATAAATGAAATTATATAATTTTATAGAATAAAAAATTTAAATTTTTAAATTTTTAAATTTTAATAAATTTTATAGATTTTAAAATTTTTATGACGTAGTCATAATATATTATGTTGCTAAAAAAAAAAAAGTAATCCAATTATTGGATAGTTGTCTTACAAGAGAAATAGTATTTATAAAAGCCAGAATTGTGAAACATGGAAAACAGAAGAACATTCGCGTAGAGGAAATGGAATGGATGCATTTGCAAAACAAAAGTTTAATAATTATAGAAATGAGAAAAGAAAACAACTCCGCCTCTTATCATTTGCATTACAATAAAAAATACATATCTTAGCGGCTTACCTTCAATAGTCAATTAATTCATCATTCAGCAGATAGATTCAAGAATGTAAGACAATAACGCCTTTCAAATTCAATTAAACAACTCCATTTCCATTTTTAATTAAATTAATTGCAACTCGCTTCATTCCATTACTTCAACACCCTCTTAATTTAAGGCTCATTTCATATTATTGTCTATTTATTTATTTATTACGTAAATTTAATATATTTTATATCTTTTAATTCTAAAAATAACTTTAGTATTAATAAATCAAAGATATTATTATTTTTTATTTATTTATCTTGCACTGAATAAATTTAAATTATATTAACAATTTTTTAATATTATATTAGAAAATTTTATTTATTTACTTTCTTTATTTTTTTTTAATTTAAGTATAATATATGTTGTATTGTTTTTGGATTAATTAGATATAAAAATTTAAGAAATTTCTAGTAATTTTAGAATTTTTATAGGTAATAATATTAAATTTAATTTTTTATTTGAGATGAATTATTAAATTTATTTTACATTTTTTTATAATGAATAATGGGTCATAATTTTTAATCCAAAATACATTATGAGCCAATTTTATATCAAAAAATATTGATTTTCCAATTTTATTATGTTTTTCTCTTGTAAAATTTAAATGAGTTTGTTTTAAATGCTAAAATTACTTATTTAAATTATTTTAGGATCATTTTAATTTGAATTGATATTTTATATTTCTGTTTTTCTTATATTTGATTTTAATTTATTTCCTTAAATCATTTTAAGACTTGTAAGAAGTATTTAAACATTTATTTTTATTATTTTGGAACAAATTTAAACTTATTAAATAGAAAATTACCCTAACTCTTGAATTTTATTATTTCAACGTTCTATTCGCTGCGTTATAGTAGTATCAGTCAAATCATATAATGAAAAACCAAACAATTTATAGTGTGGACATAACATAGAGCCACTCGCATACTCAAAAAAAAAGAAAAAATGTTGCTTTCAGTGGACAATATAGCGTGTTTTCTTTTCAATGTTGCTCTCAAATTTCTATATTTTCTCATTACATGTCTTATGTAGGAGATGGATTCACTCCAAATTTGCAAACAGAGCATAGTAAATATGATCTCTTTACCCTTGCCAAATGCCAAGTGATGATGGAAAATGGACATAATTACCAATAGCCAAAAATATAAATTAAAGAAAGGGCAATATGGGTAGTAGAGAAATGAATAGTTTAATTGTGTAGACAAGATTGAAATATTGAAGTATTCGGTGGGAACCAAGGGGAAAGGAGGGGGACATGCTTAGGTTTGCAATGAAATAAGGTTTAGTTTATCCTTTCAAACCCCATGTGAAAGCCAAACAACAACAACAACTCTTCCCTTTTCTTTATCATATGAAGTTATGAAGCGTAAAGTGACCCAACCCAAAGACACTTTGCCTTTTTTCCCTCTTCTTTGAGTTTTCTATTCAAATTTTTAAAATTTTTTAATATCCCTCTTTTTATTTTTATATCCACCATTTTTGTTTCTTTGTTGGTTAAAAAAAGGATGGCCTTAATAAGTTCTTTTCTCTCTTCTCAAGACACCCTACGTCTCAAGCAACACAAATTAACAAGAAAATATTTGCCTAATACCCTAGCCCAACCATACTAAAAATTAGGGTGGCATTAGTTGGAATTGGTCGATTTGGAGGATTATTATTGAATTAAATTAATATTTTTAATTTAAAATTTTTTTAAATTAAATCAAATCATCATTATAATCAAATTATCGGTTTTAATTTGGTTTCGGTTTAAATACCTTCAGTTTGTCGGTTTCAAATTAAATTATTTTTTTTTTTTATAAATCATTATTATTTTATTATAAATTTAGAAAAAAAATACAGATAAATTATCTATAACAATTTTTTTTTATAAATAGTTTAATATTATACAACTAAAAATTTGTCATTCCATTAATCAACTCACCCAAAATTTATATTTTTTCTCTAAAATTATATTTTTTTTATTTATTTTTAGTTAATTTCCATGGTATTTTTTAAAATTTTAAATTAATATTAAATTAAAAAAATATGTAATTATATATAAAATTAAATTAAATATATTTAATTATAATAATAGTAAAAAATAATATATATATATATATATATATATATATATAATAGTAAATAATAATATATATAATTTCAGTTTGATTCGGTTTGAAACTGAAGAAAAAAAAATTTTAATTATAAATTAAACTAAATTTTTAATTTATTCTATTTTCAAATTAAATTAAATTAAATCAATTATAAAATTATCAATTTTAATTTAATTTAATCAATTTAATACGATTGGTATGATTTAGCTTCCATCTCTTCTCAAGACACCTAGTCTCAAGCAACACAAATTAACAATAAAATATTTGCCTAATACCCTAGCCCAACCATACTAAAGATAATGCATTTCTACATCAAAATTAGAAAAAACAAAATGACAATAACTACTTCCTCTTGGTTTTGTTTGATTAATTGAAGGTTTCTTATGATAAAAAAGAAATGAATGAAAGTCATCTATTAGAATAAAGAACTCTACCTACCTTTTCCAAAAGCTTATTAGAGATATATTATTTATTATTTAAGGTTCTATCATTGGCGCTTATAATTTAATAATTAAATATCTATTTTATAATATCTATTTTTATTTTAATCTAAATTGATAGAGCTATTTTCAAACCAATTTAATTACAAGTTTATAAATATTAAATCATCTTATTAAAAAATCAAATTACATAATTTCATGCTCTATTTGTATATTTAAGAATTATTTTTTAAATATTAATATTAAAAATTGAATCTTAATTAATAAAATAATAAACAAATAATTTTTAGCTAATTAAGTCAATTCTAAATATTCAAAAGATTTAAATTTTAAACCATGACAGTCTCTCATTCTTAAAATTTTTATAATATAATACCAAAAAAATAATTCTAATAACACGCCATGATTGCAATGCACTTGAATATAATACATAAGAAAATGCATAAAACTTTCTCAGAACCAACCCTTGCAATTTTATAACACTACTGCATAAATGACACATGCATGCATTCTCAATTAAACATTTGATGTGAGTTCCATCAATTTTCATTTTTCTAGTAAGTGACAACTTAATCCATATAACTATTATATTCGTATTCCTAATGTTCTATACATATATATATATATATCATGGCTTAGACATGTAAAATTCATCCATTTATAGTTACCTTTTCTGGCTGTCATATCATTTCTAAGTTCATGTTCATGTCTCATATTAAAGTAGTATATATTATAAAAATGTATATGAAAGGGATGTCTATATAATTTATATTCAGCTCATCTAAATAATGAAATTATACTATTGTTAATTAATATTATAATTAAATAAAACCCAATTTTAAATATTTGTCTTTTTCCCATGTGGCTGTTAGAAAATGAATTTCATTTGATTGCATTATCAAGTAATAATAGTTAAACGAGTGTCTGAGCAGTTATTTTAGAAATAATAAGTAATAAAATAGTTATATTAAAAAATATAAAATAAATTAATATAAAAATGCATTAAATGATATATAAAAAAAATTTAATAGAGTTATATTTCGTTACAATTATTATCATCTAAGTGATAGGTCAAAGTTTTACTTTTTATTTATTTATTTTATTTTTAAATTTATTTATTTAATATTATCTAAATTTTTAATTTTCAATGAGTATTTTTAAGATATTTATTAGAAAAATGAATAATTAAAATAAAGGGGAATTTTGTTTTATTTTTATTATATAAAGAAGTTGTTTTACTATAATTGGGCCATGTTGAAGGCAGAAAATAAAAAGGGCTGAATATGAGCCGAGTCTGTAATAGCTATTTTGTTCAAACCCAAACCATGATTGAATAGAAGTTTCATGCCACGTCACGTTACGTATTTCAACCACAATCTTGCCGCTTATTACAAAAATTCTAGTCCAATTTTTATTGACGTGGCAAGATTTCATTGGTAATTTCACCGTATTTCAACCACGCGCATAATCTGTTCATCGCTTGAATTTCGTCTTTATACCAAAATGCTTCAATTCGTGTGGTCAGTGCTTTCAATTTCTCTTCTTGTAATTAATTGTATGTTTAAGCCTTCATTTATTGGTCTTATTGCTTTTCCATTAATTTAATATTCATATGTTTTTGATTCATCAATCCTTAATTTTCTTTTTTAATCCTTAAATTGATTCAGAAGTCGGTGTATAGGTGTTAAAATTAACCGGGCTTTGATATTATGCAGGATTTTGAAGGAAAATGAGTGAGAGCAGCTTCAAGCTAGAGCATGATTATGGTATGATTTCGATGTTTATATCTTAGCTTTTCGTGGGTAATTTTTAGTATGGAGTAACCCTAATTTCTTATTTTTTTTTTGTTTAAATTTGCTTTTTAATTTCTGATTGTAAATTAATTTGTATCTGTAGAGTAGAGGCGCACTGACACTGAGAGAATTAGGGAGTTTTGAATAATTATTTTTAATACAGTCGTGTTCGGTGTTTATTAGGTCGATGTTTGTGAGTTGGACATCAATTCAAGTAATTCAATGCAAGTTAGGTACTAGATACGATAAAGAAAGCACTAGGGGAATATGGTTACTTGCAGTGATGATGGCTTGAATATATAAAATCATATTATAAATACGCAATGCGTCAGTTTCAATTTTTTCTCGTATGAGGAGAAACTGCCTAAATGTTGTAAGCCTTTTGGATTTTACCATGAATGAGGATATTTATTAGATTTTCGAAATCTTGTTTAACAAATGCTTGGTGGGGCTTTAATGGAATGTTTTATTCTTATCTTCTGTGGACAGCATTTCCTGCTGCAACTAGTCAGTGTCAAAGGTTTTGCTGTCATATCAACAAAAGCCTTTTGGAATGATAAGATTCACCCCGAGTCTTCTATTTTTAGGGTTGCACTATTTGTAGCAGAGCATATGAGAGGCGTTTCCTTTTTTTTTTTTTTTTTTTTTTTTTTATTATTTAGAACTGGGGAAAAGTATGAACAAAGGAAAACAGTTAACTCTTTGGAGGGAAGATAACCATCAATAGGAGTTCATATTGTAGCCAAGCGCTATTCTTTATCTATGTAATGTTGATTATTGACATAGAATACTGCTAACATTTTGCTTAAATTGTTTTCTTGTGGGTTGTTAATGTTTGCTCATTCAGTATATTGTTCATTGCAAGCATTACACAATGGATTAACTCGTTTCTGCCGGTAGCATTATACACCTTTCTATTCTTAATTTCATTCTATCGTTTGACTGTTGCACTTTCTAGGTAATCGTAGAGAAGGCTGAGAGAAGTGATATTTCTAACGTTGACAAGAAAAGTAAGAATTTGTTTCATGCTGTAATTTTGTTCTCCATCAAGCACCTGGTTGTCACCTTGATTTTGTTGATTGTAACTTTCAATTTGATAATTTGTCATGACCTTAATCACAATGATCATTGGAATATTGATCTGGCTTTTGAAAATTGGACAGAAGTGATTCAATATTCTTATTCTGCATAGTAAAAATATTTCTGTTCTTCGTTGACGTCACAACCTGCGTTCTGCAGTACTTTTATGGAGTGTTGGCTGTGGACCCAACATAAGAGTATCTTTTCTATGGGCGCTTCTTCTTGTTCTATTCTCATCTGTTTATGTTGGAATGATATCACTGGTAGAGTGAAATCAGTGCAACTAAGGGGCGTGATGGGTATTAAAACTACTATTGCTTGATGTAATGTCTTCAATTTGGCTTTGGTTGAAAATTTTCAGATAGAAGAGAATTAAACTTAGTGCAGAAAAGGCGATCTTAATATTTGTGGACAATATCCTCCCACCAACGGGTAGCAATCTCTCTATAATGTGTTGTTCAGTAATTAGACATTTTTAAACACAATACTCTTGCTGAGTTTGTGAATTCATAATGTATCTGATGTTATATGAGATGTGTAATTAATCTAATGGGTGTTATAGAAACCCATTATTTTATTTTTCAAATCAAATTATTTGTGTAAAAAATAGAACTGTTTTCCTTTTATTTCTTCCTTGTCCCCCCATCTTCTCTTACTCAACTATCTTTTATTATGTGTTCACGCACAAATTATACATTCATATGTACATAAATTTTCTGTAGTAGTCTAAGCTCTTTCGAAACTACTAAACCAGCTCATCTGTCGGGAGAGTATTTTTTTTTTTCATCGCGTTTATTTGTATGCACACCAGCAGTTAGAATACTGTGGTTTTGTAGTTGTGTAAAATTAATTACACTGTTAAAGTAGTTATATAATCTGATGTATTGCAGGGGCAGTCGACAATCTACGACGAAAAGAAGGATGAAGATGGATTTCTGTATGTCACATACAGCGGAGAGAACACTTTTGGGTGGCAGATGCAGCGGTAGCTCAAGTTCTTTACATTTGTTCCATTCTTTTTTATGTTGTCCATAGTTTTCTCATCTTTATAACGACCTGAACAGTTATGGTATCATATGGCAATTGCTTAATTTCTATCACCTAGCTGTCTTCCATGTACAGTTATTCTATGTGTGTGTATATATATATATTTGAGGGAAATTAATGGACGATTAATCGAGTATTCAAAGTATTCCATTCTAGTTAAAGATTGTCCATACAGAGAAAATATACTTCAGATTCAGAATTTGCTTAATATAATCTAATGCAAGGATGATGGATTAAATTGACAACTGATTTATACAACCTGAAACAGGAACGCTCTCTAACAAAAGCCGTCGACGATGCGCACATTGAGCTGCAATGGCGTTGTGACAACGGGGCGATCGTATACCGAGACTGTTCGACTTTTGCAATGCAAACACCGAATCGGGACGATTGTCAACGTGGGGTCCGAATCCCCAGTGACCTTGAAACGCTGCCCTGTCGCGCCGTCGATCATAACCACATGAGGCCATCAACACAACCACAACAGAAGCTACAAAATAGGAAATACCAATCCAACATGCTAACAAACAAACAAACAAACAAACCAGTAAAGTTAGGCTCTTCCATGCTTTTTGTCTTTTTAAATTAAATCAGATCTAAAATAACTAATGCAAAACGGCAATAACATATTGATCATGGGCCATGAATGATATTTTCTTTGGGACCAGTAAGAGTAGATCACCATTATAGGCCCATGTGCACGTGGCAATTCAAACGAGTCACATGAGTTTTGCCACGTTTGATATATTGTCGGTATTGACGGTTAGGACACTCTTAGGGATCCTTTACCAAAGGAACATACAAGGGACGATCCACGAGGCATTGTCTCCTGCTTCCTTTTTTTTCGTCCCTGCCTCTACACCACTTGTAGGGTCCATTTGTGTCCGTCTAATGGCGATGGCTCTTCATGTGGGCATCGCGCAACATCATGATAGTATGGCTGAAAGCGAAATTAAATTGAAATAAATTGATTCAATTAAATTAAAATTAATTATTTTATAATTTATTTAATTTAAAAAATAAAATAAATCGAAAATTTGATTTAATTTATGAATAGAATATTTTTTTAATTTTAAATCAAATCAAATCGAATATATATATATATTTTATTATTATTATAATTAAATATATTTAATTTTTTTTTATATATAATTATATATTTTTTTTAATCTAATATTAATTTAGAATTTAAAAAAACTCATCTATAAAAATTAAATAAAAATAAAAATAAATAAATAAAAATGTAATTTTAAGAAAAAATATAAGTTTTGAGTGAATTAATTATTGGAATAAATAAGTTTTGAATTGTATAATATTTAATTATTTTAAAAAAAAATTATTACTGATATTTTATCGGTATTTTTCTTTAAATATATAAAAAAAATTTATAAAAAAATTTATTTTATTTAAAATTAATAAATTGAAGATATTTAAATTAAATCAAATCAAATTAAAATCGATAAAATACAAGCAAAATGGACTAATGATTAGGAGTCGCATAAGTTATTGCACATTGAGCTAAGCCTTGTCCGTGGAATTAATTACCAAATTTCAAGAAGAAGTCCTCATTCCCTCAGAACTTACATGCAAATGCATTTGTCGCCAACTCTCGTTCCCGCTTGTATTCGCAGGGTTAGGGACATAATAGCCACTTTTTTTAAAAAAATTTAATAAAAAATCCACAAAGCTTTTTAGCTTATATAAAAAAAGTTAAGGAAGCTTCAAAAAATAATTCAAACTTATACGTTTAATTTATTATAAAATAATACCTCGAACATTGTTATGGATGTCAGTTTGGCGTCCACTTCTCCTTTTTATTATTATTGTAATTATATTTTAATTTTAGATAAAATAATAATATAAAAAAAATGTTGCAAAAAGTCTTTCTATTTTTTATTACTAATTAATAATACGTAGGTAAAATAATATAATATATTCTGACAAAAAAAAAATGAAGTGAATTCAGATTTTCAATGTAAAAAGCAAGCAAGGTCAAGAAACAAGGAAGCATAAACTATGCAAGTGGTGAAAGTTTAGTACCAAAACATGGAATGGAGTTATTCCTTGTTTTAAACAATGAAGATGAACAAGCTTTTCTTGATTTTGTTTCAATTTTACAGTTTCCTATAATTTTTTATTATTTTTTTTAGCAAGAAAAGGGAATTTGAATTTGAATTTATTATGCAAATCGCATATATACATTTGTCCTTATGTTATTCATTGGTGTGTCTCTTATAGTAATATTTTATTATTATAGTATATAAATGCATTAATATTTCAAAGGGAAAATCTCTCTTTTTGGACTCTCTCCTCTTCTCACCCTGTCCCCATATATCTACCTGTGGTTTCTCTCTTTCCTTGGTGTTGGAGTTGTGTTTATTGGGACCCAACTGATTGAAATTTTGAAAGAAAAAGGGACAAAAGAAGTTATCTATATCTTTCATAACTTATCCTCACCTATACATTTGCATGTTCTACAAAGAGAGAGTCTTTAACCTCCTAGGATACTTGCATTTAATGCTTGTACTACAAATACCACCATTATCACTACCCTACCTGCCCACTACCATTGCTACTATCTCCTTAACAAGTTACAAATTTTTGTTGCTATCTTGAAACTCTTCAGTGAATTATTTGCTTCATTATTAAATCTTTCTTAACATGTCAATCTCATCTTTTCTTCTTGTTTTACTTTTATGCCTTTCTCTACATGCATGTGATGCAAGACGACTTGCTGCTGCTGATAAGATATTTCACATTTCCAATCAGGTTAGTGCAAGTATGTGTATATATATATATATATTTATATTTATATTTGTCTTATTTAAGAAATAATTCTTCTTGTAATTGCTTGGCATGTTAAATATTCACCTTATTCTTAGTGCTACTGAAGTCTTCTATAAGGCTGGAAGCGACGAGTTTGAACTTTAGTCAAAACCTAATTAACAGGGAAAAATAAAAGAGTTTACAATGACCTTTTAATTAAATTTTGTTATGGATAAATTGTGCAGAATGATGAGAAGAAGATGTCAGTGGCACCAAAGGTGGAGCCTTCCTCATCATCAAATAAAGCTGAAGAAAGCATCACAAAGACTCATCAACTGAATGATACTAGTGAGTATCATAAGTTGAAGAAGGAGTCCAACAAAAAGGCTAAAGAGAAGCTAAATGCAGAAGAGAATAATATTGCAAGAAAATCAGGTGCTATTGGAAATAAAGAGTCTTTTGTTTCAGTTCCATGGCGTGTGCATCAAAATAAACGTGGAGAGAAGCATCCTGGTTTCAACCTAGACTACTCAACACCAAAGACACACCCTCCTTCACACAATTAGCTGAAACACACATATATATTCTATAAATATATATAATATATATATACCAATTTTGCTATCTTTGTATGAAAACTATTATTCTCTTTTCTTCCCTAAGAGGGTTTTCTTAATTAGTTATTATCTGAAAGTTTTCATCAAATTAATATATTGTAATGAAGAACTGAAGGGGTCCGTGACAACCGTAGGCTTCTAACTCTCGTTGTCACCATATAAATATAAATATGGCAACTTATACAAAAGATTAAATATATGCTATATATATACCTGGGTTTAACCAACTACCAATCCTCCGATGAATGTACCTCAAAATGTTTATTAAATATGTTCTTCTTCTTCTCCTCATGTTAAGGATCATATGATTATCAATTAAATATTTTCCTTTACTAATTACTATTGTCATGAGTACTCCGGTTAGCTCCAGGTAAGGTTATTGCTCAAAAACCTATACTGGTTTGATTTTGTTTGTCATTTAAGTCCAATAAATAATGCTTATTAATTAATCAATTATACACACAGAATGTAATTAATAGAATTAAAAAGATTTAATGCTTACCAATCTTCTCTGGTTTTGCTCGTGATGATATAAAAGGCAGATGGTATGTGCAGATCTTCATATATATATATATATATATGAGCAGACGTGGGTTTAAATGCTTGTTTGTTTGTTTGGTTGATGGTAAGCTATATTGAATTTGAAAACAATGGATATTCTACTTCAGTAGTGAATAGAGAAGACTAGAATTTTTTATTTTTTTTAAAAAAAAGAAACAAGAAGAAGAGATATATATATAGCTCGTTCATATAATATATACGGCATCTCATATATTTAATAGTACATTTGATTTATTCACTAATTCTCTAAAATTTTCACAAAAAATTAGAAGAGCTATTAAATATAATTTTCACAGTTACAATCGATTGTAAATTTAAATTTTTAAGATTTGACAACATTTTAAAATCCTTTTGCTAGTTTCTATCGCCCAATACTTAATTATAATTAATTCCAATTTTGATTAACTCACATACAGTGAAGGCAACCAAAATTTGCTGCATCATTATATCTATATTACTTTGCAAGCAACAGTCAGAATAGTATTATATTATTGAATATGACTTTATCTAATGCTTCGTCAAACCTGTCTTTTTCAAGCCTCAAGGCATGCATTGACATTGTTTTTTTAAGCAGAAGGCATTGACAATTGTTATGACCCAAAGTTCCTTTTACTATATAGTACTACTTAACATGTCACCTGTTTTAGGATTGAGATCTAATTGACAAGAGATATGAGATGTCAACTCTAAGAGTCTTCCAAACACATAAATAAATAAACTAAACTTTAAAATCCCAATATAACTCTATGAAAAATTTGTCCTTTTCGCCTGTTTCAGTGTTTGGTATTCAAAAATTAAAAAAAAAAATTCTAGGAAAATAACCTAGTTTTAAGAACAAATAACTTCTTATTAGCATTATATTATAATTTCAATTAAAATTAGCCAATTAAATCCAGACATGCTCTTCTCTCACGCCACAAGCACCAAAAAAAAAAATTAGGACTTTTAGCAAGATAACGTGGTTCACATCGCTATATCACACCATCGACTATTTCCATCTACTGCTTTTTCATCATTGTCGACAACTTTCTTAAGTTGTGTTTTCCTCTATCCTAATTTTCTATGTATTTTCTTGTCTTATAAGTTGATTTTTTTTTTTATTACTTTGATGGCAAAGGGAATGTTGAACTATATTTATTGACTTGATAAGCTAAGAATGGAATATGGTCAGAAAATTAATTATGTGAATATGTAGAATAGGTTCTGTAACAGTTTAGCATAAAATTGTTGTCTTGAAGAAATGAGCTGATATTGCAGTACAAGTACTAATTTTAATTGCTTAGATGATTGAGTCACGATTTTCTTTGGTGGAATTTTAAAATTGTTTATTTAATCATATAAAGCTTATTTCACGTAATCTAATTTATTAATATTGCAATTGAATTGACTATAATTCACAATTCACAATCATTATTATTTTTGTTATTTTTGAATTCACTCAAAAATATGAATCAATTTTATTTTTTTTTTAAATTCTTTTTGTGTAGATGGATGACAAATCCACTTGAGCTTCATGCATGGGAGCAGTTGTATCTATTATAGTTGCAGGTGATGCAATTATTTCATAAATATAAAAATAAAACTCAAATACTGAGAGGCACATAAAAATACAGGTACAGAGAAACAGAGAAAAGTATTATGTTAATAGTTTATAGTATAGAGGTGATAGGCATTTTGTAGACACCATTTACGTTTAACAATCTTTGTGAGCTCCTCACTAAATTGTTAAATGCCTGATTATTTTGCAAATATGTTATCATTCTTATTTCTCTAAAATTTTTGCAGCCGGTAAAGTATGAGGCTATGAGGAAATTATTTTAATATCTATTCTTATTTTTGTTAATTCTAGTCTAGGAGAAAAAGGGTCATGCATCTCCACTATTGTGGTATATAACTGTTGTCCTCGTGTGTTAGTCTCTCATTCCTTTTCAACTATGTAATTTTTATCCTCGCTTATGCTAGACAAGTGTTTCTCTCAAGAATCATTCTAATTATTTATAAATTGAATATGTGTAAATGCTTGAGTTTATGACACAGAACACGAACACTCTCTAATGGATAACCGTTATTTCTGCCCATATTTAAATATTTCTTAGTGGATTGACGTAGAACTCCATTTATTTTCCCTGGCATCAATAATATGGCATTTTGTTTGATTTAGTTGAATTTCGACTCACCAACTACATATTTGTTTCATAACTTCAATTTAAGGGTAAATCCTTTTCTAGAAATAAAAATATACATATTAATAGCAGAGCCAATTGTAGAGAGAGAGTTCACATTTTGAATTCCATTAAGATAGAAGTAGAAAGAGTTCAGGAATGATGGTTACTCCATAGAAATATATAAATGATATGGAGTGATTATTTACTCAATGATTTCAATAATATTTTGTCTTGAAAAATAAGAATGTTCAATGATTTCATCATCATCTATGCAATTTCTTTTGGCCATATTTTGTGAAATCATGGCAGTTTATCCCAAATGACAAATACCCATATGCAGTCCATCAATAAAAAAGAACAAAAATATAAAAAGATTTAAAATAAAGTAAAAAATGGGCTCATGGGAGTGGGAGAAAAAGAGGTAGCGGGGACAACTGATTAAAACTAATAACAGGTTAGAGTCTCTTATTGTTAGAGGTGCTGGGTGCAAGATAATCAAATACACAAGGCTCCAAATATATGAAGAAGGCCTACTGCTCAAGTTGCAGTATCGCCAGCTTTAGTGGTTCTGATTAGATCCAATGTGCTCGCATGCATGGCTCTCTTAATTCCTAATGTTTAATCCCCAATAGATTTTTATTAATGTTTAATATTTTTATATTTTGAAAATTTATAAAGAAAATGGAGTTATGAATCCTTGACGCTCTGGCAAGCACTTGACTATTAAACTATTAGCCCAATCATCCTAATGTTTAACCATAACAAGCAATAAAATCCCATCTATAAAATCCCTAACCTACTTCACTACAAGCACCATCAATAACATTTCATCTTTAAGCCTTTGAGGAAGTAGTGTTTGTAATAATATCTTAAAATGGCTTCCAAGTTTATCGCAAGCACTGCTCTTCTTCTTTCTCTGAATATTCTTTTCTTCACTTTGGTTAGCTCAACCGATTATGTCCCATGTCCTCCACCACCAGAGACTCCAAAACACCCACCACCATCACCAGCTGTAGCCAGCTGCCCAAAACGTGCCCTAAAGTTAGGGGTATGTGCTAATTTACTAAACGATTTGGTGCACCTTGTAGTGGGAACTCCACCAAAGATACCATGCTGCCCTCTCCTTGAAGGTCTTGCTGACCTTGAAGCTGCTGTTTGCCTTTGCACCGCCCTTAAAGCCAACATGTTGGGCATCAATCTTAATGTTCCAATCTCCTTAAGCCTTCTTTTGAATTACTGTGGAAAGGGTGTTCCTGCTGGATTCAAGTGCGCTTAGGATATCTTATGTGATCAGGCAATGAGCAATTCATTGTATATTTATTTTGCTTTCACGGTTTGTTTGGAACGAATTGTTTGTATATTTGGTTTTGAAGTGACGCCATCTCTACTGTCATCATGCTTCAATATCCTTGGGGAAGAAAGAAAATGTGCCCTGAAAGTTAAAAATTTATAAGATGTATTATTATGATTGATTTCTGTTTGATTGTTTTATCTCAACTACTTTTATGTGTTGTGTTTTTCAAGTAAAAAATAAAATTTTGGTTTTATGGTAATGACTTAAAATTTATATTAAGATGTTTCAAGCATAATTTACCAAGTTAAATAAGTTAAGAACCCTATTCTATCGACCATCTTTAACCAGTAATATTAGAATTAGAGGAAGAAAAGAACATAATGGGCATAATCAAGAGACGTTACTCGTTCTTTTTTGGGACACTATTCGGAGCCTACATTGCCCAGACTATATCCTTCCTGTACTTTAAAAAACTCGTCCAGTTAGGGCTTGCAAAGGCAGCACTCGTTGAGCAAACTTATCGCAAATCGACTCCTCTAACTAATAATCGTGACGTTTCAGAATGACGATCCATCCCTCAGATATCGTCATTGCAGTATCCCAGTACACATTCATATGAGTTATATTTACCCGTTTCAATACTGTTTCATGTAAGTATAGTTTGTTTTGTCCCCAACTATTCATTAGTCTGGGTGTTTTCAGTTAATATTTTTATTGAATTTGACACGACCATTGGCTTGACAATAGATAGATATAAGGCCCTGCTTTGATTTAACTTTATCAATACTTTGCTCTAAACAAAACTGTAACTAAAATCGAATTTGAGCTCAATCATCCTTGAGAATTCAACTCAAATTACAAAAATAACATCCTACAATACAACACAAACCCAAATCACATAGTACACAACTTCAGTAGACTTTTTAGCCTGCAGTCAAATAAAAAATTAAACCAACAAATTGTTTTGTTCAACATCTAATAAATCAATTGCTGAAAAGTGCCAATAATACATCAGACTGTAATTTTACAAATTAAAGTGAGAAGGTCCTACAGAGTTTCAAAAACATGGGAAGGTTTTAACAATTCAAGCCAGTAACCCATCTAACAAGTATCAGCTATTCAGTTGTTTTCTATGTTTTCTTCACAAGATAGCCAACAAGGATACCTAATAGACCAACCAGCAACACAAAAAATAAAGAGAAGTCACCCACATGATTTTTGCTAACTTGCTTTCTCATCAGATCCTGTAGCAAAGAATTAGCATATGATGCTATGGGTTAGTAACTCTAACAGTAACCAACGCCATTAAAGAACCAAGGCATTCCATTGATCAGCATGAGAACAAAATGCACCAGCAGCCACATCAGTAGAAGGCATAATTGAAGGTAAAACATGATATTACAACAGAAAGAAATCCTTCTCACTTCTAAATAAAGTGCAGGACTAGCCATTTGAGAAGTAATAGCAAACCACTAAAGTAGAAAGCCAACCCATTTGTGAAAGTGGAGTTTCCCACCTCTCCCCAAAGAAACATAAACCTAAAATAGTGAATTATTTCATACCAGTTCTTGCCGTAGCTGTTGAGTTTGCTGTAGAGCAGAAGTTTTCTCCTCAGTCAACTTAGAAATTGTAGACCATGCCTGAAAAATTCATCATAAAAATTGCTATGCAAAATAGGAAGAGAAAAAAAAAAAAAAAGACAATGTATAACATGAGCATAAAGAGAGTTAAGAAAACATTCAATTTTCATAACAAGACGAAAACAAACTCTGTTTTCATGTGCAGCCTCAAATACAAAAACACATAAATATTAAATTACATTATATTGCCGAGCTCATAATTTATGACCTCTATTACAGGTCGACCCTTGAAAAAGTACCATGGAAATTCAATATTTTACATGCTAGTCCAGAAGCATAGTGCAATTTGCATATGGTCCTGAAAGACATTTGATCATTTCAAACACAATGCCTACACCCTAGCCCTCAGAAGACAGATAAATACTTTTCCACTAAGAATAATATGGAAAAGGAAACTTAAACAACATTTGTTTCCAAGAATAATCCTCCCATGCTAGACAAGCAAGTTAGTGCAGTTGGATTACATGATTGTAGATATGTAAATTCAAATTACAGCACCATAAATACAATTCCATGTTCTCCAGAGGATCCTTATAATAGACAAATACTGAATAAAACTATCAATCAGTTTATATGAGAACCAGTTATGTAAGAGCTGAATACCTAATCACTGTGGGGCCTCATGACATCAATGACTACAGTTTATGGTACTTTAGAAGGTTGGCCATTAAAATATATATCGACTTTTAAGGTGATTATGTATTTCATGCAGCAATTTAATGAACTTATCAAGTACTGTGCAGGTTGTCTCCCTAGTAAAATGATAACTAGGGACTGTAATGAGAATACTATTGAGTAACAATTTGAAAAGGAGAAGATAAGAGGTGCTGAATACTTCCCATCCATAGAGAAAAAAAATACAAAACCCTCTATTAGAAAGTAAATAATAAGCACTCCATAAAGGCACAATTTCAAGGAAAATTTTTGCAAGTATTGAATCAGTACAGATCTATCCAATGACTACAGAGTGAAACATTCAGAAAAAGGTAAAGCCTCCAAAATTTCAAATTCTCTCTGAAGATCTAGACCAAGTGCAGACTCACAAATATTGAAACAATTGAAGAACTTGACCCACACAGAAATATTGAAATGAAAAGTACGAAATTATCAAGTTACCAACTTTTATAAGAATAAGCAGAAGACAATTTACCTTGGAAGATTTCTCTTTAGGCTCCTCTAAAGATCTTGAAACCTGAAAATTATCAAATGATGTTAAAAATGGTTATGCTAGATGTTGCACATCAATATGGCTACCTTTACACACAGAAACAGGATGCTTACAGCTTCAAATAAAAAAGCATCATTACTGCCATTCTCAAGCACCGATGCCCTAGGGGATGATCCTTCTTCAGATTCTTCTGGGACAGGTGATGGAGGATTGGCAGGAATGTATAAGACACGCAATTTGAACTCCTCTACAACCTTGCCATTCTCCTTATTAAACTATAAAACCAATCAATTAACATTGTCTTAAGTCCAAAAAGAAATCATGAAATTCAGTCTTCAGAAGTCTAGAAAAGGGAGAGGGGGAGAAAAGAAGAGCTAGCAAGAAGCTATGTCACCATATCCGGAGTTATATCTTTTGTAGTTGCACCATCAAATGCAGCAACACTCTGAAGAAGGAATTTGTCCTTGCATAGCATATCAGGAGGCACTTCTTTTTGGGCTTGCATTGTAACTACCGGGACCCATTCCAAAATAAGTTAACACGTAGCACAAAAAAAAATGAACATCAATCAGTAGGATAGTTCATAGTATCGACAAATACTCATATTTGATATTTAAAAAAAAAAAAATTAAACTGAAACGAGCTCCAAGAAAATTAAGGAATTTATCATAAAATTACAAGCAGGAATTATATCATAAATGGGTGAATACCAGCTAAGGAGGTAAGATGCAAGAAACCCATCAGCAAACAATTTGTCAACCATCAAGAGAAAGTTTTTTAAAATCAAAGATAATTGAAAATTTACCTGTAACATTGCAAGTGGTCCCAGGCAAAATGATTCCAGTGTTGGGACGAACACAATATTTTTTTGGATTAGTCGTTTTAACCTACTTGATTCCAATTTTCAACAAGTTGAACTTGTTAGCCAATTATAATTGCAAGGAAACCAAATGTTGATCATGAAAAAAAAAAAAAGAACCGACCTTAAAAGCCACATATTTATCTGACTTGTTAATCAATTGCATAGAACATGAACTCTGCTTCTTCAATTCAACTTCATCGAATGCGAGAGAATTAGTGGGAAAAAAAAGCGCAGAAAATCAGATAAATGAGGCATCATTAGTTGCCCAAAAAAATTATAACTATAGTTTGGATCTAAAATACTGCCTTCAATAAAAATTATTTCAACTTTCAGTTTCCCTTTTACTTATTTTCCTTCATTTCCTAGTGAAAAAACACAATTTATCGGCTATCAACTATTGGCTTAATTTAATATGATCCTCAACTAATGTTAAAAACTAAATTTCACATGCTTTGCCATTAAATATTTTTTTCTTTTCCCCAATTTTCTTACAAACCAAACAGGAAAAGGAGAGAAGTTGGGAAACTTACATGGGAATTTGAGTTCCGAGGGTTGAATGTTGAGGAGATATCCGGTGCCCATGATTTTCGAATCAGAAAAAAAAGTTGAATTTATGAAAATGGAAATTAATAATCAAATACAGTGTTTGCACTTGTGAAAGAAGAAATTGCTGAGACCTTGATAGGGGGATCAAATCAAGAGAGATGGAAATAGAAACAGTCTTATAATTATTAATAGTTAGGGGTGACAAATTCGCACCGTTCGATTTGAACAATGTGGGTCCTAATCATTACACCTCGTGAAGGCATTCAATTTCAATGGGTTGTGATGTTAGAACCGTGACCGTCTGTTATCCTCTCACTAGCCTGAATTTCTCGGTTTTTGATAATTTAGGCCCGTTTCAAATCGAACCGACCGATCGCTCTCCTTTAACTCTTTTACTTTTTTTTTTCTTTTTCTTTTTAAGCCGAAGATCCAATATATGAGTGGTATCGGTTTAGTTTGGTCAATACGAAGAATTATTATCAAATTAAATTAATATTTTCAGTTTGAAAATTTTTTAAATCAAATTAAATCTTCATTATTGTCAAATTATCGGTTTCAGTTCGATTTAATTTGATTTGTCAATTTTAAATTAAAATGCCCAAAACTTATATTTTTTCTCAATAATTATATTTTTTTATTTATTTTTAATTAATTTTTATGGTTAATATTTTTAAAAATTTTAAATTAATATTGAGTTAAAAAAAATATAATTTTATATAAAATAAAATCATATATATATATATATATGTACACTTTGGTTTGATTCGATTTAAAATCGAAAAAACATTTAAATTACAAATCAAATCAAACTTTTGATCTATTCAAATTTTCAAACCAAATCAAATAAAATAAATTATAAAAACAACAATTTTAATTTAATTTGATCAATTTAATTCGATTTAATCAGTTCGATCGACTTAATTTTCATTCCTAATAATAACCTAAATGCTCTTAAACCTATGGATTTTTTTTTTAACAAAGAGAAAATTCTATAAATATTATTATTAATAAATTTTTTAGGTATTTTAAAAAAAAAAATAAAAAATTCAGGTATCATTTTGTTACGAGAAAGTACATTTATTAATTTTTTACTTTCATAAAAAATTAGATGTATCAAAGAATTAAACTTAAATTGATTAAACAAAAATATTATATTCCAATATACTACGTGAATATTAAAAATTGATTTAATTATAAAATTATTTTTCTATTGTTACATCTTGAGCAAGATATAATATGAATAGATTAAATTTTTATAATTATTAATTTCATTAGAGAGTTATATTTTAAAAATATATATATATATATGTACATGTAATAATATTTTTTAAAATACATGATCAATTTTTTATTAATTATTCATTTAACAAACACATCCATTTAATAGAAAAAATCTTAGTAATTTATAAAAAAAATTTCATTTTATCCATTTAAATTTAATTTTTTACACAACATCAATTCACTAATAATTAATTTTTTAAAAATTTTTATATTTACATAAAAAAAATAATTTTTAAATCATGTGAAATTGACTTTTTGGCTTCTTCTCTAAATAATATTAAATTTAATAATTTGTAATAATCCAAAAAAAGTATCAGTGGATAAAATATAGTTTTTGGCTCTAGATGTCATCTCCATCTCATGTCCCTCTCTCCCTTCTTTTTCTTTATTGTCTTTTGTCCCCTTTATTTTTTACTATCGCTTTTATTTTTGTCAAACACGTCATTCTTTCTTTCCTAATTTTATTCTGTCTTTTTTGGATAGTTATTGATTACCTGAAGTTATTTTATTTTAGGTTGTGGATTACTATTTTGAATTAAAATTTAGTATTAGATTTAAATTTATTTATGTTTATTTTATTTATGTATTTTTCGTTTATGTAAATTGTGTTATCATTTTTTACGAAAATTTGTTTATATCTCCTATATATAAAAGAATTTTCGTATAATTTTTAATATATTAGACTCATCAAATTTATATATCTTATATAGAGAGAAGTTTTAGTATAGTTTTTAACAAATCTGACTTATAAAATGATTTAGATGTTAATTTTGAGTGGAGGATATTTTTCATAAATATATCAATTACAGTTGATAGACTGAATATTATTATTCTGATAATTTAGTTAATAAAATTTAAAGAGTAAAAAATTCATTTTATATTCATATTAATTGTCATTTTTTCAATTATTTTTTGAGATATATTTTTTACATTAATGAAAGATTTATATATATATATATATATATATATATATATAAAAGACTAATTCAAATTCTAATCTTCGAAAATTCAGATCGAAAATTCAGAAATTTTTATGAGAATATTATAAATTTTTATGAGAATATTATATAAATATACTGTTGTTTGACTTTTTTTTTAATTTTACAGTTATTTTTTTATTTTTACTATTTTTTAATATATGTTTGGTATATATATAGTATATATGTGGTATATTTTTTATATATGTTTGGTATATATTTGATATATGTCGTATTTTTGAAAAAATAATTTTAGATATATAGTATTTTGAAAAAAATATTTTTATGTATGTAATATTTTTGAAAAAAAAAATTCTAACAGTAAAAATGAAATATTTTTTATTTTTTAAGATATTTTTGAAAAAATCTCAATTTTTATAGATAATGGATTTTTAGAAATGGATTAAATGGATTGGAAGTGGGCGTAGCCCAGTCCTGCATCTATTTTTAGAAAGATATCTTTCCTTGTGCTAGACGAAGATTGTAGTAGCCCCAAGTCCGCCCTTAAGCCTCGTATAGAATGAAAGTCTAGCCCAATTATCTTATAATGCTCATAATAATTAATATTTTTATTAAAAATATAAATAAGATATATAAGAAAATTAACCTGGTTTATTTTAGGGATGAGGACAGAATTTTTTTTTTATTTTGTTCACATCTTATATACAGAATAATTTAGTCAATATTTTCATTTCTCGATAAACTTCATTTTTCACTTAAGTTTTATAATATTAAATTTAAATATATTTATAAAATTTATAAATAATTACTAAAAATAAGAATAAATTTATTTATAAAATATTAATAAAATTTAGGCACATAATATATCAACTAAACATTATTAATACGTTCAATGTATTAAAAATATTATGCAATATTGTTTAATAAAATATTAAAAATTTAACATGTATAAAAATACGAGAGTATTTAAATAAATTAAATATAATAAATATAAATTTTTTTAAAAATCTCCAACAATCTTATAAATATCATAACATTTAAAAATTTAATTCATGAATCAAATATATATTTAAATACACAATTTGTACATGTTAAAATAATAATAATTATTCTTTAACATTATAAAACAAATAAATACAGTAATACATTGTTTTGAATAATGAAAAGTAAAAATTATAAGTGTATATATATATATATATATATATATTAAGTAATTAAAATATTAAGTCTTTAGGGAGATAAGAATAGAGATTTTTATGGATAAGTAATGTAATATCCATATTTTTAAAATATTTTTAAAAATTATATTATATATTATAAATAATAATTTTTTTGTGAATATTTAATTAAAGTTATGAATATAAAAGAATTTTTGAAATTTATTATATTTTAAAGAAATAAATATTTGAAAATAAAAAGGAAAATATATTTTTTAAAAATTAATTTTAATTTAAGTAATTTATATTAAATTAGAAAAATATTATTTTTCGAGTTTTAGTATGTTAAAATGAAGTATATTTTACAAGAAATTTATTGACAATTTTATTTATAATTTTTGGACTTAAAATGAATTTTTTATAAATTTTCAAAAAAAATTAATTAATTAGGACCAATCAGAGACTGCCACTTGGCGGCTTCGGATTGGCTGCCAGAAGATTTTAATCTGCTGGAACGTGAGAAGGAGCAGAAGCAGCAGAGGAAGAAGAAGAAGAAGAAGAAGAAGAGAAGGAGGTGGTCGGTGGTTCGACTTCCGGCACAGATTTGGCCAAACCGGAGGGAGGTAATCGACACCTCCCATACCACCGTGTAGCCTGCCATGAGGAGAGTTTATAGGCACTGGTCTTACTCAATTCCGACTACCAGGTAAGGAGTTATTTCTGTTCAAAATAGCTCCCATGACCATGTTGTCAAAAAATTTCAATTAGCCATAACTCTCTCATTTGAACTCAACATTGAGTGATTCTTGTTCCTATAATTTTGTTTTGATCCTAGCTTTCTTTTGGTACCCATCTTGCCACCTGAAGTTCGCCGGAAAAGGAAATCGGAAAATGAAACCACCGAATTTTCAATGGCGGATTCTGGCCAATTCCGGTGGCCAATCCCGATGAATCTAATTTTGTTGAACTCCATTTTTCATGGGCTTTCCAATGGCACTAATTTTACCCCGTTCGGAGATTGAAACTGGGACTGAAAAATATGGAACACGCGTAGATTTTCGATAAATTTTGAATGTATTCCTTACTGTCATCAGGAGACGCTCCGAAAAGAGTTAGCTGGTTAATGATCGTCAAGTTGTGAGTTGATATATTTAATTTAACTATGTAGGCAAGTATTGATGAATGCATTGATGGATAAAATATA